>JAPMLY010000797.1:37500-162673 GCA_026401115.1 Tetraselmis chui
TTGCACTAGGCCTAAATATGTTTAGCCTAGCTAGCTTGCCCATGTTCTCGCGGTGTCCTTGTGCATGGCGCAAGGGCTTTCGCAACGGTTTGAATAGATTGGCGACGTAGCTTGTCGGTCTCGGAAAATCATATCAGTGTCTCGTGTGTAAGAATAACGGTGCATACATATTGTACGTACCTGGAGGTACTTGTAGCACATTAATGTACATTGCTTTCGATCTATATTGCAGTGGTGAGTCAACCGCGGTACGTCCTTCCAATGGAAAAGCATGAATCAAAGCAGTAACGACTACATGGACAATGTCTTGTAGTGTATTGTTACATGATTCTACTCGTCACACTCGCACCCTCCCCAACTTGACAGATGAATGAGGCCGCCAACCGAGAGGCCAACGTCCGCGTAGTATTGGCTTCTTTATTGAAGCAATCACTGAGGCTCGGGAATGCGCGTTGAGTGAGCTTGCATAAAGTCGATGCACGCCCGAGTATGGGCAAACGAGTGCCATTAGGGCGTCTTCAAGAAATCATGTAACGCCTTGATACGGTGTACTTCAACCGATGCCAAATATGTGGAATGCCGTCATCGCAAAAGTGCGTCATGAACAGCTAAGATTTTCCGCGTCAATCATTCAAAGGCTTAATGCACATAACAAAAATGTGGGAGACATCGAACTTCTCATCGTCGTCTTATGGCGTCGTCATTGGGATAATTAGACTGAGTGAATCACTAGAGCATGGTCTTAGATTGTGGACGTGAAACACCGGATGTAAACGTATTGTAGATGGAAGTTTCAATCCATAACTGTGCTTATTCCCAATCTACTTCTCGATAGTAACATGTCCAAGCTGTGGGTCACGGAGCTTCATGTTAGGTTACCCACATAAGAAAAGATGTACCGTGCACTTGGGCTTACCAACGGGCACGGTACTAGTAAGAGAAGATGTACGCGTCAAGCCATCCACCGTAATCGAACACGGTACATCGTAAGAGCAATGTTATTGAGCATGCAGTTGACTTGGAAGGCCATGTTGACTCGCCCTTAGACGTAGGGTACATGTGTTTGGTTTCGTTGGGCGGCGGTATGCAAGCAACGTAAACGTTAACGAGTTGCACTTTGTTGTCGGGTAATTGCACGCGTACATATTCAATGCGTCGCATGGTCAAATCAGAGCTCACAGGTAAGCCGGCTACATCAACGAGCTCACGAACAGCAACGTCGACATGTTCCTCGGTAGGCAACACAAACAAGGCAAGAAACCAATTTTTACCGGTAGGTGTGACTTCTCGTAGATTCACGTTGAAGGACGAATTTAACACCCGAACTAGTTGGACTTCCGATATGCAACAAAACCAACATGTAGTGACTATGACCAATCGAAGCCATGTCGAATTAATGCGGTCGAACAACGGACGAGTGTCGCTACAACTAAACGTGTTAGGAACATACGTTTCGAAAATATCGCGATAGCATGCCTTTGGCTTATTGCGAATACAAATCAAATGTGCAAGCGGGTGTGCATAAGAGAAGAGGTTGATGATGTCGATGTTTATTTAGAACTTAAAGTAATCAAACATGAATTGGTGTATGTCTCCTCCCTCCACTGTATTCGGTTCAAAATATATGCCTACTAGTTCTCGCTAGTTCTCGTATGTTTCATGTAGCCTCAGCTAGGGCTCTCTCGCATCGGTTATCCGTAGTCATAAGCAAGGTAGTCGACGTAGTAAAGTTGCGTAGGGAAATAAGATTAATTCTCATCACTTGGCATGGCGCGTATACGTTGTGGTTTGTGCATACAAAGCAAAACTGCCGCTCAATTGTTCACACGCTCATTAGTCATGTAAGAGCGACTCCAATAAGTAGGTGCGCACCCTCTTCACTTCAGTGCCATAACGTGTGTAATTTTTTTGATTCACTATGATTCAAGCACGCCTCATCGATTCGTGTTTATTATTAGTGATTTTTGTCATCGCTACGTGAAACCTCAACTTCAATTGTGTGCATGTAAGCAGATGCTGCGATATACGCTGCATGATTTGCACATCATGTACGGTAATATTTATGCCATCGCGCGATTTTGGCCTTCGTCATACGAGGGGTCTAGTGCGCGTCTAAGCTCTTCGGCTATTATGGTCGCGAAGTTAACCTTACGGAGTACGCGAAAGCGGACCAATATGATACAACGCGGCGCCCGCCGGCGGCGCAGCGGCGGCGGCCCCGGAGGGGGTGCGCTCGCAGGCCCGTCGGCATCCCCTCACCTCCCCGTGGTGGGCGCTAGAAACCCCGTAGCCGTGCCAGGCCTGGCACGGTAGGGGGCTAAGAGGGCCGACAGCTCGATCCGTGGGATCAGCAGCTGTCGGGAAAGCCCTGTACATAGGGCTTTTGAAAAAATAATTTATGTGCACTACCGGCGCCAAGATCTCCCGCTCGGCCCGTCCGATATGTTTTTTCGCGTACATATACTCCTAGATACAGCCTTACTTTCAGGAGTGGGACCTGTACTACGGCAGCGTTTGACGGCGAGGAGGGTACGGCCGGATCAGCGGTGGGAGGCGGGTGTTGGAGCTAGTGGTGGCCAGCCGGGAAGCAGCGCCAGGAAAGGGCGCTCGCTAGCTGTCGACCAGCCTTGTGCCGGTCGAACCTTGCCGAGGGGTGAGGCAAGACATGACATAGGACGGTGGCTAGTCGCAGACGGAGGAGCGGCTACAGGAGGCGGCGGCGATCCTTAGGATCAGCCGCCGCCGGAAAGCCCTGTACGGAGGGCTTTTTTGGATATTAAAAATAATGTCCGTACCCGGCATCGCGCTAGTTGGGGAGCAGCACCAGGGTAGGGCGCTCACTAGCGCGCCGCTACGTCGTCCAGCGTCATCTCCCGGGGGGAAGAGTCAGCTGGGACGGCAAGGAGGACGGTCGCGACGGGAGGAGCGACACGATCTGGCGGCGACGACCCTTTGGGTCGGCGCCGCCGGAAAACCCGGCACGGAGGGTTTTGCTTAATTCCGGGCGCCCGCGCCCCGCCGGATCCGGCCACGGTGACCTGCCCCCCCCCCCCCCCCCCCCTCTTCGACACCCACTACCCCGACAGACCTTCATACTCCTAGGAGTCCTTGAGCGTGGGCCCGGGTGAGCGCGGAGGCCCCCGCTCAAGAAAAGGCTGCTCGGTGGACGCGCGATCAGAGGGGGGAGGGTACGGCCACAGGCCGGAAAACCGACAGGTACCCGGGTACCAGACAGAGAAAAACCCGAGGAAATGGGCGGGGGAAATTCAGGCGCGGAGGCAGGAGCGCTAGTTTTTTCTATGTCTGTGTGTCTCGGTCCCCCCCACCTGTCCTCGAGGTGATGGGGGACCTCGACACGGAGGACCGCCGCGCCGGTGGACGCGGCAAGACCTTGGGGCGGGGTTTACGGGATGGAGCGGCGGGATCGACGCGCGAGGAGGGGTTTTTACCAGCCTTTCCCCTCCTACCTTCGGCAAGACCGAAGTCACGCGGGAGCTAGATTAGGCTGGCCCGTCGTCCCTCCCGAACGCCGACCGGCCTAGGCCGGTCGACACCCCGGTTCGGCGGGAGCGGGCCGTGCATCGTGAAGGTCGAGCAGCAGTTTAGTTTTGCATTTCTAGACAAGTGGATTTATTTTTAGATCTGTTTTCCTGATTACAAAATTATTACGCTGTTACTGCTTAGGTGGGGGGACTAAGGCAATTACTGAGGTTGCTTACAATTATATAACTCCCGAGGAACGTCGAGACACACATTGCAGATAGGTGTGCCGATAAGAAATGAACCTGGTCGGAGAGACCCGGGCCCAACTTGCTAATAAGTCCTGTATGGCGAAGTAGAGTGGCCCGTGAGACGACACTCGGTCCAGTTTGCCGGGACATGTTGTGAACAATTTCAATTGATACAACGCCCGTGTGGGATTTCCCGAGGCAACATTAATTGTCTTTGAAGTGAATTTTTGTACAACAAGGACCGGAAAATCGGCTCTTATCCTATAGCGTACATACCCATTATTGCCATTTAATGTTAAAGGAATAAGGTTTTATGCCGGGGGGTCTCCTTATCCACCCCTCCCCGATAGCGATCACAACTTGACATCAATAATCGGGGCTAGTATATGTCGCTTCAGTTGTGAAAATGAAAAACAATTACGATGCTATGTTCACGACGCGCGGCCCGCTACCGCTCGAGGGCACCGATCAGCCCAACTCTTCAGCGTGTGGTGGTCGAATAGTTGGACCTACCCGACCTAGGCTCATATGCGACTCCGGTTCTGCCGGAGCGCGCGGAGGGGGGAGGCATGTGAAGAACCCCCTAGCATTTGTAGTCGGTGGCCCCGACTCAGTCAACGCAAACCCTCGTCCGAGTTTACAGCCGCTCCTCCCGTCGCAGCTTGCCTCCCCTCCCCTTCGGGATGGAGTGAGGAAACTATAGCCGCAAAAACCTACCGTGTGTCGCTCTTCTTGTCGCGTCTGTCATGTCCCCGTCGACATGCAAATGTTTCCAACACCTTTTTCTTCGTAAATTACCGCCCGTACCCTCCCCTTGTGGCCCCTTCAAGGCCCCGTACACACACAACCAACTCGCCAAGATGGAGCGATAGTGGGCCACCCTCGCGGACCCCGTCACGGCAATGATTTAGCGTGCCAAGTGACCCACCAAACACTTAGGCATCGCCATGAGCACGGCTGTCTGCATTCGTAACCGCCTCCACACGCCTCCCGCATTCGCCTGTTTGGCGGTGTACCTTACACAATCCTCAATGGCGCGTCCATACTCACCTCGCTAATGTCAAGGTCTTTGGTTGCACATCTTACCTTCGCCTGGAAGACTCTCCCAAAGCCCTTTGCCGTATGATGGCCCGGGATACTCGATTCTCAACCTTGCTACCGGTAAACTCATTCGCACCATCCTTGTCGCGTTCGTTGAATGGCAACCCACGCGTGCACCGACCGCTCCGACCCTCATTTATGGCACTTACCAAGCCCTCTCCACGAAATGGTCTCGGGCTTGAGGGGCTATAAGTGCCAGTCTCTCATGCGCAGACTCCCCGCAGTTTACTATCCCGACCGTCAACCCTTTCACGATCCCAAATGATGTTTTAGAGGGCTTCAGCCCCACTACTGAGACTGACCACAAAGACCGCGAGTCTTATTTATGCTTTGCGGCCGCTAATGATGTCCAACGTAGCAACATGACTTATGAAGTATTCATAAAGAATAAACCTCCTCGACTAGCTCGCACGAAGCTACAGTCCGCAGGGTCATAGGGGGAACTTGACCCTTTCAAGCAACCCGAGACGTACCTACCTGCAGCCTTAAGCGGCAAGTATGTTGCAGCGTGACGAAATGTGAGTCGCTCCGATTTTGCGTCACTCCAGAATAAGGGTACGTTTTGCATGGAAGATCTATCACTTGGTTGCCACGCCATTGACAACAAGTGGATCTTCAATGTGAAGGCCAAACCGGATGGCTTAGTCGACCGTTTCAAGGCACGCTTGGTTGCTAAGGGATTCAATCAGCGAGCAAGAGTCGCCTACTCGGAGACGTTCTCCATGGTTGTCAAGCTCAACACATTGCGCATAGTCTTAGCCATCGCTGCAAGCGGAACATGCACATGGTCTCGGCGGGTATCGAAACAACGTTTCTCAATGTTGACCTCCAAGAGGAGATCTACATGCGCCGCCCTAGAGGAGCAGAGGATGGAACACCTCGGGTAATGCGCTTGCTCAAGAGCATCTAGGGTCTGAAACAAGCCTCACGTGAATGGTACAAGTTGTTCCATAAGACTCTCTCCTCCCTTGGACTCAAGCCAGCAACATCTAACGCCACCCTCTACACCATGAACCACCAAGTGCATGGCATGTGGGGCCCACCGGCGGCGCAGCGGCGGCGGCCCCGGAGGGGGGTGCGCTCGCAGGCCCGTCATCATCCCCTCACCTCCCCGTGGTGGGCGCTGGAAATCCCGTAGCCGTGTGAGGCCTGGCACGGTAGGGGGCTAAGAGGGCCGACAGCTCTCTCCTCCCTTGGACTCAAGCTAGCAACATCTATCGCCACCCTCTACACCATGAACCACCAAGTGCATGGCATGTGGGGCCCGCCGGCGGCGCAGCGGCGGCGGCCCCGGAGGGGGGTGCGCTCGCAGGCCCGTCAGCATCCCCTCACCTCCCCGTAGTGGGCGCCGGAAATCCCGTAGCCGTGCGAGGCCTGGCACGGTAGGGGGCTAAGAGGGCCAACAGCTCTATCCGCGGGATCAACAGCTGTCGGGAAAGCCATGTAAAATAATTTCTGTGCAATACCGGCACCTAGATCTCCCGCTCGGGCCGTCCGATATGTTTTTTCGCGGTTAGATACTCCTGAATACAATCCTACTTCCAAGGGGTGGGGCCTGTACTACGGAAGCGATTGATGGCGAGGAGGGTACGGCCGGATCAGAGGTGGGAGGCGGGTGCTAGAGCTGGCTAGCTGGGTAGCACCGCCATGAAAGGGCGCTCGCTAGCTGTCTACCAGCCTTGTGCCAGTCGAACCTTCCCGGGGGGTGAGGCAAGACAAGGCACATGCCGGTGGTCGATTACAAGCGGAGGAGCGGCTATGTGAGGCGGCGGCGATCCTCGGGATCAGCCGCCGCCGGAAAACCCTTTACTGAGGGCTTTTTCGGAAAACTAAACTAATGTCCGTACCCGGCGTCGAGCTAGTTGGGAAGCAGCACCAGGGGGAGCTCACTAGCGAGCCGCCTCGTCGACAAAATACATCTCCCGGAGGGAGGAGTAAGCTTGGGCGGCAAGGAGGACGGTCGCGACGGAAGGAGCGACAAAATTGGGCGGGTCGGCGCCGCCGGAAAACCCCATACGGAGGATTTTGAATAATTTCCGTGCGCCCGCGAGTCCGCGACCCGCCGGATCCGACTACGGTGACCTGCACCTGCACCTGGGCCAAACTCGCTTATAAGTCCTGAATGGCTTGGTAGAGAGGCCCGAGAGACTGGAGTCGGTCAAGTTTGCCGGCACATGTTGTAAACAATTTACAATTGATATTTATTTTATCTAAATTAATTTATTTATTGCATGGCATGTGCATTGTGATGATATATGTGGACGACATTCGGATCGTCTTAGACTCTCTAAAGTATATTGAGTCGGCAAAGCGTGCCATTGAGGAATAATTCCGCATGACGGACTTTGGTGAGGCCAACTCGTCCTTGGGATGGACATAGTGAGAAACACAGAAAAGCTGGGACCGTCGGTCTCTCACAAGAATATTACACCAAGGAGATTTTTGAGAAGCACGTCATATATTGGACAACACACCATCGAGGGTGCCCATGGCACCTACGCACTATCGAGACGGAGAAGTCGCATCCGAACATGACAAAGTGGCCTTGACGCCATCGGAACACGAGACCTTCCGTGCCATCCTCGGGTATGTAAAATTCTTGTGTATGTGTACTAGGCATGATATTGCATTTGCGACCATCGTCTTCAGCGAACGGCAACTTGCTCCCACACGATTGCACATGAAACAACTCAAGCGCTTACTCTAGCGCTCCCTATCTATCCTCAATGGGATAAAACCCATGGGTATCACCTTTGGCAGGCCGTTATAGGACAATACAGACGACATCAAGGTGTTCTCATACTCTGACTAGACTGCTCACATGACCATCATACGGTCGGAGTCGGAAGAAGTGATCATGATTAACGGTGGAGCGGTGAGTTGGACTTCCAAGCGCCAAGAGGTAGTGGCCTTGTCCACCACAAAGGCATAAATGTTGCGGTCAGTCGCGCTTGACAAAGCGCAATGCGCTTTCGGCGATTGATGCAATATGTCCGCCAACGCAAGCACGGTGCCACAACAATTTATGAAGACGAGGAAGCCATCAAACTTGCCTACAACCCCATGACTTCATACACGACAAAACACTACATCGACATCAAACACCGCTATATTCGAGAGTTTGTGGATGCGAGGACAATCGCAATTGTGCTTGTGGGCATATCGGACATGCTTGCATATGGTGTGACGAAGGCGCTACCGGAGCCAAAGCACACGATGATCTTCATGCGTTGCATGGAAAGGGCGCCAAGTGGAGACTAGTTTGCTTACATTATTGCCAATGATCTAGAGGGGCTATTATAGTACATCGTCATTGTCATTAAATGTACGCTCACAATTGTGAACATTCTCATGGAATACGTATAGTTGACCTAGTACACATAAAGAAGATACAAGCAACAACGTGCTAAGTTCTCTTGTAACCATTACACAACGCCTCGGCGGACACACCTGTCGACACACCTCATGGCACACGGGCACCTCCGATAAGACGCAGCGCCTCGGTGCACGCACCTGTCGACTCACCTCGCCACTCACGGGCACCTCTGATAAGAGGTACCGTACCAACACTACTACACCTTACTCTTACAACACTAATGCGATCTATTTGTTTGCTCGAATTAATTCATTCTGGATTCTAGATTAAACATAATCGTTGTTCTAGATTCTCGATTTGGATATATCGACTTGAACAAATAGATTCTCGGTCGTAGTGATACCTGTATCGCTACGGTGCCCGTACACGTCCCTCACCCCCATCATAATGCGATGCGGTCTTGCGAGATGAGCGAAATACAGAATGACTTAAGCTACACGCAATCACTATTGTGCAAAGGCACTGTCTCCAACCGCTTCAACGACAGCAGCTATTGATGCCTGTCGTCTGCGGTCATGTTTAGTCGTGGTGGGGTAGGACATGGAATAGGCGGCGCGGCCCCCCTACCGCCGACAGACTTTGGTGGAGACCTTCAGCGTGCGCAGTCGCTTTTGTCAAAGTATAAGCAGGTGAGAGGGTACTTATTAGCACTCCGAGCAGCAGGTAGAGGCTACTAGCAAGTAAATAAATGCACACGCGGCCGCTGCGAGGGCGACACAATGCTGCGCCACCCCCCCTCGGCCCCTTGGCGAGGAGTACTCAAAGTCTCGCTTGGGTTCAACAAGCTAATGCCCTGATGATAAATACCAGTCCCGATTTGCGGTATAATGTCACTAGCGTGAACACGCTCTTGGCGGGAGAGCAGAGGACAGGAGTGCAGGTGGCGTAACAGTTGGACTGCCACAGGAATGTGTACTGAGCATCGTACGGGCACTTACTCTCAACCAGCACTCCGATGTTGGGGTGGAATCGTCGTGCGGGAGTAACAAAGAACGTCGAAGTGCTGTAGTCGCTGCTGCTGAGGGCTTGCGGAGATGCAGCGACTAAAGACGCTTGAGTGATAGGCGCTAGATGACGACCCTGCGGGCTGCGGACAACAGCCAGAGTGTACATCGCTTGGAGTTGCTTTGACCGAGATTGGGCCTGTGTTTAGGGTGGCGCTAGCTGTCAATGGCGAAGTTCCGTGTCTATAACCACGGTCGATGAGAGCAAGTCGAGCATCGTATGGAGGGAAGTGAAGGGAGAGGAGGGATTTACAGTGCGTAATTAGGTCACGGCAGGGTGCTGATGGGCTCGATTTTGTTCATTTGGCGCTATGACAGGGCTGTGTCAAGAATGAAAAGGGAGGCGGCGTCAGCCGAGCGGCCACAGCGACACCAGGCAACGGCAACGGTAGGGGCGGCACCGTAGGCAGGCAGACTGCCCCATCAGCGCGGAGGGCAGCGAGGAGGCGTGGTGGGAGCCCGGACATTTCCATATCTTTCTCGGAGGATGGCGGCGGCTCTGACTCTGACGTCGGCTCCGTCAGCATCGAGTTTGACGACTCCCCGCCCGCGAGGCCCGCGGCGGGCGTGCCCAAGAAGAAGGCCTCGCCCGCTGGAAAACAGCACAAAGTGGCGAAAGCGCCAGCTAAGAAGGTAAGTTGGCGTAGACGTGGACGAAATAGCGCAATTTTCTGCACAGTATCTCAACTTCTATGGCCGTTAGTTCTATTCCTGGTAACGGCGGATGAACATCGAACGCAACTCGCCCTGTAGAGTGCTGTCCGTAGAGCGGCGAGCCCCGAGACATCTATATCCATCTCGTTCTCGGAGGACGACGAGAAAGTGGGGCAGCAGCGTGGCACTGCCTCAACGACCTCGCGCCGAACTGTGCCTGCCAAGCCAAACCACGCCGCCGCACCAACGCGGCGACGGCAGTCGGCGAGCTCAGAGGACGTCTCCATCTCTTTCTCAGAGGACGAAAAGGAAGTGCCGCCTGTAAAAACTGCAGCGCCTACTGCTCGCAGGTTTGCTTGACTCGAACCAGCCGCGCCCCATCATCTCTCATTTATGCAACATTGGATCCTAGGTCCTTTTGTGAAGTCGTTTGCTTTTTTGCTTCACATACAGAGCTCCGCCTGCGCGGGCGCAGAGGACGTCCACGGCGAAACCGGCGAGCCCCGGGACTTCCGTCTCCATCTCTTTCTCGGAGGACGACGAGAAAGGTGAACAGCAGCGCGCCAATGCTGCATCGACGCCCCTGCGCCGACCTGTGACCTCCAATAAGCCAAGCCGAGCCGCCCCACCAGCGCAGCGTCGGCAATCGGCAAGCTCTGACGACATCTCCATATCTTTCTCTGAGGACGAAAAGGATGCGCCACCCGCGAAACCCACAGCGCCAGCTCGCAAGTAAGAGGAGCCTGTTCTACAATTTTAACATCATCCCTCACTATTCATTAACATTATAGACTACTGACGGCCTTCGACGCGCAGGGCTCCTCCTGCACGGGCTCAGAGCGCACCGGTGGCGAAGGCGCGTCCCAAGAGCGCCGGCCGGCGGAGGCAACAGTCCGATATCTCCCTCAGCTCCGATTTCTCTCTCAGCGGCAGCATTGTGATGGATTCACCGACCGACAGCAAGGCGAGCGGCCGCAGCATCCCCTCACTGCCCCCACCGCAATTCTCCCAATGAATGTGCTACAACGATTTTGCAAAAAATAACAACGGATTTTGACTAAGCGTATGGCTAATTTACATATCGGCAACCTGGCGCGTTCATTTGGGATTTTGTTCTGCATTCTTTTTCACTATGCTGATTTGACATCTACTTAATTTGGAGTTATGCTGTTTTTGTTTTCGGAGGTCGCAATTGACATTTCCTTCACTGCGACATTTAATGCGATGCACATTGCCCGCGACAAAGTGTCGAGCTTAAACCACACACACACACACACACCGCTAGTCACACACATTAACACATACACACACGAAGAGTCACAATCAGTCGCACACATTAACACATACACGTGCAAACACCCACGCACGCACGCATGTACCATTTCTGAGTGCTGCCGTTACATCGCAGGCTCCAGCCCGAAAGGCCGCCCCGGCCACCAAGCCCGTCAATCTTGGTGCCATGAATGCGACTGCCAAGGTCCAGACAAACAAGGCACAGTCCGCAAAGACAGCAACCAAGGTTTTGTCCCTCCTTGAACACACACACACACACGCACGTATACGTGATGTTCTGACATGACAAATCATTAACACGAGCTTGCTTCTTGCGTATTGTCATGGACCTCCATGCGCAGATGTCACCTGACTCGGACGTCGGGAGTCTCTCCACCAGTATTAGCTTCAGCGATAGCTCCAGTGCGGGTGCGTGCAGCAGCTACTCCGTCCCTGCCTTTTCTTGATGTTTAACGAGCGTAAAGGCCTAAATCATCATTTCATCTGCATCCAGCCCGTAAGCTGTGTACGACAGAGGGATCAACCCCCCTATTTTTAACGCTAAAATTTGTTTTCTATACAAACCGAACGGAATTTATTGGCAATTAACAATCGACTGAACCTTCAATACAATAACTTTACCGAATCTTACCTCTCCTAACGTTTTAGTTTCGCTCATTCTCCACCTCGGCCAGGGGGTCTCGTGTTGTTATCATTTTATTTAGCAACATCGTCCCCCCCCCCCCCCCCCCCCCCCCCCCCCCCCCCCCCCCCCCCCCCGCCCTTTTCAGAGGCTGAAAAAGTGAGCTCCACTCGCAAAGCAAATCCGATGCCGGCGCGGGCAACCAAGAATGCATCAGTCACACGCGACTCGACGTCAATTGAGTTCTCAGACGGTGCGGGCTCTGTACGCGTGGCAGTCGGTTTGTTGGAATTCGAATGCATCTTAATTCTCATTGTCTTTGTGATGCTACACTCTATGTTCATCTTGTGCACTGTGATCGTGGTGTTTCCTTACTTGACAATGAATGAGTGTGACCCTGTAGGTACGTGTGTGTGTGTGTGTGTGTGTGTGTGTGTGAGAGAGAGAGAGAGAGAGAGAGAGAGAGAGAGTGCGTGTTTGTATATGTGTGCTTGCCCTTGTATATGTATGTGTGATGTAGTGCGTGATAGCGAGAGAGAGTGCGTGTGTGTGCGCATGGGTTTTTATAGGTGTATGTGTGTGTGCGTGCTTGTGCGTACCCGTGTGTATGTGTGTGTAATATATTGCGTGAGAAAGAGAGAGTGTGTGTGTAGGTATGTGTGTGAGTGCGTATAGTTGCGTGTGTGTGTGCATGCGTGTGTGTATGCGTATGTGTGTGCGTGTGTGTGTATGTGTGTTTGCGTGTGTGTGTGTGTGTGTGTGTGTGTGTGTGTGTGTGCGTGTGTGGTTTTATGCTCTCGATGACGATTTTGAACAAATAAAATATTGCGACAAACCTTGAGGGACTGCTGTTTCGAGCGTCGATTCCGAGCTAATTTTATCCTTTGCAGTCACTGAGGCAAGCGATTTGGGTGTGGGTGTTGGGGCTTTTGTAGATGATGTTGCACCGGGGGGAGGAGGTGGTGTCGCGGCGTCGCCTATGCCAATCAACAAAGCGCCGCCAACGGCGGAGATGCAGGAGGCCTTTGCGGCCACTGAGGACCTGTACGCGATGCTGGGCGGCCGGGCAGCCCCGATGCAATATGACAGCAGCGGGAATGGGAGCGAGGTACTGTCACCCTTCCTTCTCGTGTCAATCTAAATTGACTGACCCCTTAATTGTTCTGCATTAATTGCATATTAGCCCAATGCTACAGCTCTAGATAAATTATAATGATCTCAATTACGCTCCTTTCATTATGTGCTTTACGGGTTTCGTTTGGCTTAGGCTGTGACGGGCATTTGCCAGAGGAGTTTTAATTTGAAATAACGAATTTCGAACCATTTCGGTTGCGTTCATTAAATGTGCATCAGGGTTTTGGGCACCAACTCAATTGAAGAAAATTGTAGTCACTTGTCGGTTGCAGTGATTTGGGTTTTTTTTGTGTATATCTTGCTCCGTCGAGTGCAAAATGTTTACATGTATTCGAAGTTTTCATGTATGCATACATTGAAACAGTGTTAGGAATGCGATTTTTTTTCTTGAAAGAGGGGGGCGCGGGTTAAGTGTCCCAAATTTATGCTCAGCCGTGGTTCTCAGGGGTAGCGTTGATTATCAGAATATGACTATGCGTTCATCCTGTTTGACACACTATTTGATTGATTGACCCTTACCTTGTATTTTATCGACGTCGTCCTTGTGACGGGTCCGCCATCGCCGGTTTCGCGTTGCAAAGAAAGCGCAAAAAACAGTCGCTTCGTATATTTTTTATGTGCACATTTTATTCTATCATGGTGTCAGGCTGATCGTGTGTGTAATTGGTGGTGGTTGCTATTGTAATGTTGCCATTATGATTGGGAAGTATTTATAATTAGGCACGAAAGGAAGGAAAGGGAGGCAAGCGGAGAGAGCCATGCAAATAGAAAACTGACACATTTGACAGTGGTAGGCTTTGGACTTTCGATATTCAGAGCTAATTGGTATTTAAAATTGCATTATTCGGAAATTGCGTTCGTTAACATATGATAGCCTGGCTTCTCCGGAAGAATAAGATCATATTCCATCTCATTCGATTTGTTTGAGCATTGCGTTTGTTGACTTTTCCCGGTTGATACTGTACCAAACGTACTGTTCGCAGCACGGCGGTGCTGACATGGCTGTCGAGCTGGAGGACGCTGCGGCGGCCACCGACGCGCTCTTCGCGTCACTCGTGCCTGCGCGAGCCCCGAGCAGCGAGTCCGTCAGCAGCCGAGGGGAGGAGGACGCGGCAGCGGCGGCCACGGAGCAGCTGTACGGAGCGCTGGGCCACGTTCGGACGGGCGGCAGCTCGGATGAAGGTACAGGTACGGGTACGTAACATGCCACGATATACATATTATTATCGGGCAACAGACTTCCAAATTTGCGACATATTTCTTTCGTTTCATCACTATCATTCGCCACACCGGTGGTCGAGGAGTTTAACAATCATTTGTTTTGTGACGCTCCTGATTTGAACTGCACTTGGCTCTGGCACGCTCTTGTCGCTTGATTACAGAACACACATGTGCTGTAAAGTTATTAATCCGATTGAGCATGCCCCTCCCCCCTTATTTTGAAATTAAAATATAGCGATGTACCGAGGCATTTCTTCGGCAATGGGTGTGTAACAGTCTGGCCTAATCGAAGAAGCATCTTGTTCTAGGTAAGTTTTTGGGTGAATTTTACCTCCCACCGGCTCCCTTCACTTTCGCTCCTTTGTCATGCGGACATTTCCCTTTCTTAAGTTCTCTGTTTTGAAGTGTTAATGCGATGGCGACGTCACATTCCCAATGCCGAATCAGATTGGCCGCTGCGCGTCCTTATAATGAATGCGTCACTCAGAGCAACAGAAAGTTTGTGAAACTTCGATTTGAACGCATAATTTAGAACTGCGCTTTGCTTTCATTCTGCCATCATTTTGCCTGATGTGCGGGGTAGGTTCCGTGACAGCGCGCTGCTGGGTCTCAAATTATTGGCCCTGTTTCCTCTTATGCGAATCTCCTTCTCTGATGTGCTTGGCTGCATATATCAGACGGCGGGCAGAGCAGCGGGAGCAGCGACAGGCGACCCACACTGCGATATGAGCCGTTGCCCGTGGAGGCGACGGAAGCGGCCGACGCCACCGCCGCGCTGCACTCGATGCTCGCTACCGGTGGGTGTGCCGCTCTGCCTGTCAATCACAGCGGGGGGTGAGAGTTTCGAATGCCTTTAATAATCGCGTTCTGTACACCCTAAACAATTTTCATCATAGAGTTCATAATGACGATTGCGGGTGGCCATTTTCATCATTAACTTTATTTATGAAACCTTTAATTATGAAATGGCCACCTAACCTTTTCCCACTGTCAACGCTCAACCGGTGGGAGCGCACTCTGCTTTTGAAACATGGCGGAGTCTAGAACCTTGAAAAGTCGCGTTCCGAACCCTAAACCAAGTAGTAATGTTGAAACCTAGAATTATAAAGTGGCCACCTGATTTTTCTACTATCAACGCTTTTGTGATCTGTCTGACCATTTAAATTAAGTTGATTTTATGGTTGTATTTATTTATTTAATGATGACCCTAAACGTCATTGTTTTTCACTGCTTTCCATACATTCGAACTTTTCACCATTGTCATATTTCATTTCCGATTTTCTTCTTATTTTCCTTCTGCGCTGCTGCCATTGCCGCAGTCCGAGACGGAAGCCCTTCCTCTTCCGACGACGACGTTCCGCAGAGTCCAAATGCGACCCGCTCCGCATCGGCCGCAGAGCTGGAATCAGCTGCCGCGGCGACGGATGCGTTGTTTCAGCAGCTCAGCGTTTTCCAGGGCGGCCCGGAAGGAGGGTCGCAGGTGACACATGTGCTGCTTAACACGTGAACTTTGAGGCTGGGCACCAATTATGAATCTAACCAAATCCAATTTATTGTGAATACTAAAATCAACCTGAACGGACACATTTTCTGTATGTATTGTGTACTATTGGCAAAATTTGGGACGCAAATTATGTCTGCGAAGGTTTTCGTGTCATCCTATCGTTGTTTCATGTGGAAAATACACTACCTATGTTGTTCCCTTTAACAAATGCGTTTTCTACCAATCTATGCAATTCGCCAAATTTCATTGGAATTATATTTTTTGTTCTGTTGTCTAAATCAGTACTTTTGTTGTGATAATCAGAAATCCGAATCTATATTTCTCTGCATTTCGGCCAGTGGCAATCAGCTAGTTATATTCAGTCCGCCGCCTGCATTGTATTCAGCCCATGGAAGTGGCCACAACGCACGAGGAGAATGGAATTCATGATCCACACTACCTGCGGTCATTATTTTAGGGTTTAAATGTGTTGCTCTACGTATTACAGATTTTTACGATTCAGATTTGAGAGCTCTCGACAAACGATTCGCCACTTTGTTTTCATTCATCAACTGGCCATTTCTCGTGCAATGACTCACTCAAAGATATCCGAGTTGCTTTGCGTTCCTGCAATCTCCCAATGGCCCTCATTGTGCTGTCGGTTTCCCTCCCCAATAGAGCTCGCGCTCTGAGGACAGAGCGTCCAACGACTCAGGTGGATATTACAAGCCAGTGGCGCCCACTTGGCGGGTGAAGGTGCGGAATGCGAATTTTGTCCTTAGAGTCCACATGCCTGTCAGCCCGAACTCTCATCTGCGTGCGTGTGTGTGTGTGTGTGTGTGTGTGTGTGTGTGTGTGTGTCTGTGTGTGTGTGTGTGTGTGTGCGTGTGTGTGCTTTTTGTTTGTTTGTTTGTTTTGTTTGTTTGTTTGTTTGTTTGTTTGTTTGTTTGTTTGTTTGCTTGCTTATTGTTTGTTTGTTTGTTTGTTCGTGTGCTTGTTTGGTTGATTGATTGTTTGTTGTTATTAAACTTTTCTAGCTTCCGTCTTTGCTTGTTGTATTCCTGCATGCGTGTTCCATCCTTTGTCTCCCCGTTTGGCGTTCCTTCGCTCTTGTTGTCTATCATATCGTTTTTTGGGCAGTCTCACAGAAGACCGTCGAGATGACACACTCGCCCTGCCCCTCGTGAACGTCGTCTCCCGTTTCACCCCCTTCGCTGCTTCGACTGCACCGCAGGGGGAGTCGCAGGAGCTGGGCACCTCGCG
Source organism: Tetraselmis chui (assembly GCA_026401115.1). Classification (NCBI taxonomy): domain Eukaryota; kingdom Viridiplantae; phylum Chlorophyta; class Chlorodendrophyceae; order Chlorodendrales; family Chlorodendraceae; genus Tetraselmis; species Tetraselmis chui. Next base: position 54,383 of record JAPMLY010000797.1, read on the forward strand.
GCTCGAGGACGAGGAGGAGGACGGGGCCGGCACGGGCGCCCGTCCCTCGGTGACAGGAGACGAGGACGTCGTCTTCCTGCAGCATCCCTCCGTGCTGCCCCATTTCCCGTGTCAGCGGTGCGTCGCAAACCATTCACGGCTTCAGCCCTCCCGTTTATCTATATGTAATATTGTCGATCAAGCCAAGTTAATATTTGCTTGCATTTTCTGCTTTTATTTTTTCAGCCACTTTAATTTTGCGTACCACATCGTCTGAGTTTGAGAGGAGACGGACATATCAATATGCATGGGTATGAACACTGCGATTGATTTCGGTCAGAGGTTTTAGCGGCTTTCTTTACCTCCGGCGCAGTCTGAGCTCCATTTGTCGAGGCCCGACTTGTTTTCTTAAATTATTGTGTCCAAACATCGTTCATGCGTAGTGTCGAGACCATGAATTTTTGTGTGCGTATGTATTCGGCATGTGTTTATGTAAGTACTGGGTCGATAAACGCCCCTACATGCAAGCCAGTGGTCGCATGCGCAGCCAAAAGAATTGGGATAGCATGGAGTCGCAATAGTTTAAGGCGTCCATGCTCGCAATGCACTACACATTATTTGTCAATATGCAGAGAAATGTTTGCATTTAGAGTCACAAAAGCGTATTTCTTCTGTTTTTGTTTGTTTTTACATCTTTGTTACTCTCATTGATCCCAACATTCCGCCCTCACTATTCGTGCGTATTCCGGCTACCGCGTGAGATACATCGCAATGCCTTTCGGATGAACGTGGAATATGAGAGAGGAAAATTGTCAAAACGCCTTCCATTCCTGTCTAGCAAAGGTATTTGTATCGACAACATCAGCAGCAGTAAGTTACATGATAAGGTTCGACAACTTGTGTCTTGTTAGTGTTTGTGTGATTTGTTTGGACTGGAGAGGAGTTTTGCAAGGATGTCGGTCCCATCAACAGCTTTCTCCCCCAATCGTGACATTGGAGAGTGTTTGTCGGTTGAAAGTGATGAAAAAATATTGGCATTTGTTTTGTAAACGGCAATTTTCTGTGCGTGGGTCTGCTTGTTGCAGCGCGGGTGCGATGGGAAGCGGAGGCAGCGCCGCCGTGGCCGCCCCCCGAGCCGGCATGCACGATCAGGCGACACAGATCGGCACAATGAATGAGATGTGCTGTCAGGTAAGTGGGCTCGCGTCTGGGATGCATGGCGACATACATAACACAAAGCCATAAAATTTGTAACTTAAAAAGAAACATGAAACAGGTGACAATATATTGCATTGAGGCTTTTACTTAATGTTTTAATTTTACGTGTGTTTTTTCCCAGTGAATGTCGTGTGGACTCACCGCCGCGGGAAGGTCGTCACTTAACTGCGCATTTGGCAGAGACGAGCGATTCGCTCGTTGGCTGACCGTCTCGGGACCTCTTTGCGTCTGAACAGGTCGGCTTTGACGAGCGCTACCGAATGCTCTTTGACGGCTGTACACTGCCAAAGGTGCCAGCAACCTCCCCCCCCCCCCTGTAAGCGTGATTGTCATTGTATATGACGGATTCTTTACGCGCTGCTGCACAGCATTATATGCGCCCTTCAGTCGGATAGGCTATGCTGTGTCGGGTTGAGAGTTTGAAAGGAACATGCACCGGCTCAGCCGCTACAGGCTGCTGAAACACAATTTTATATGGGGGTTCACCCTTTAAAAGTCATAAATGGTGCTGTTGGTGACGAGGCCGCACGTGAAATGCGTTTATATTGCTATGATCTTAGCTACGATACGCTTCTGACTCCCCTGTTTCCATCGCTTTGCTTTTGGATAATTTCGCATGCGCGAATAAGCGAGCTTTGCGATTATTAACACGATGGGATGATGCATCGCACCCTCAGGACTCCCACGTTGAGTTTCGTCCGCCGTCGCAGCCGAGCGTGCAGTATATTCCCGCCGCCGTGCCGGGTGGGTGGGTGCCGTGGGGCGCTCCGGAGCCGGCGCCGCCCGCGGCCGAGCCCCCCGCGCCCGCACAGCCGCCCGCTGCGCAGCCCTCGCCGGAGCCCTCCTCGGTGGACGACTACAGCATGTCTTTCGAGGAAGAGGAAACAACAGGTGCACACGAATGATGTGTCATGACAACAAAATTACTCCCCTTTATTTTTGCAATGACGCGCGTTTTCAACCAATTTGATTAAAAAAGTCTACATATATATAGACGCATTTTGGAAAAAATGCCGGAGAATAATCCTCTCTGAGCGGTTTCCTCCGTATCCATTGCGAGCAGTCCCACTCACCGCTCAATGGCGGATCATGTTTAAACAGATAACTTGTTTGCAGCTACGCCCCCTTTTTGGTACTCACACGTCGGCGCTGCGTCTTACCCGAAACGCATTTTATACTAATTATGTGCAGAGTTTTTTGGTACTCATTTCTTTTTGCTCTTAATTTCTTCGTCAAGGATTTCATATTTTGCGATGCTTGATTATCCAATGTCTGTCGTCACTCGAAGCTCCCTAGTTCATTGTCCGCCTTCGCGTGATATCATGACTGGATCATCCGTCCTGCCACTAATGATGCAACTGTCTGCACGCCTGCCTTTTTCCTTTCATGCGCGGGTTTCGATGCAAATTTTTTTATGAAACCTAAATTGGATTTTGTCTTTTCAAATTTGTTTTTCAATCTTCTTGTTGATTGCGTGTGCAGTTGTCGGGTTTCGGGGCGCAACCATCCGCCGCTCCACGCGCGGCTACAGCAGCTTCTCCCAAGACAACAACAACAACAGCAGCTTTGTGAGCGAGAGCATCGCCAGCGGCTCCCCCAGCCGCAGCCGCGTCCTCGTGGACAGCCCCCGTCGAGCGAGCGGGTTGGAGCCCATCATGAGCGGCAGCGAGGAGAGCGTCACCACCATGGCCGACTCCTCGGCCCACTCCGAGCCGCCCCCTGTACAGCAGCCGCCGCCGGCTCGGCAGCGGCAGCAGCCGACTACGAGTAGTGAGTTGTTCCTCTTCCTTGGCGGGTTGTGTAGTTTTAGGTCCGGAAAAAGGGGTGTGAACTTGATTGCCGAATACCTTTGATCACATACGGTTAGTTTTATTGGCGTTTATAATTTCAAACCATATTGGTATTTCACTTAATGTGCCTTTTCTGTGTTTCTTAGCCGTCGTAGTTATATGGAGTCAGACTGTTGGTTATGTTGAGGATTTTAGTCGTTTGTGCTGCTCGAGTGAAAGAAGTTGGTTTCGGTGTGAGTGAAAAGGGGAACAGTGGGATTTGAGTCGCGGAATATAGGTTGGCCGATTCACATCATTTTCCGTCTTTATGGATGATAGATACACTTTGCCTGTCTTGTCGGATTGACTGTCCCATTCTCGGCTTCGACTTGCTCCGGCCCGAGACCCGAGTCGCCAGCGTGTGATCATAATTTGCTACATAATTGCTGCCACCTGCTATGAGTGATCAGAATCAGCCCGGTTGCGGAGCGCAGCGTGTGCGGACGGACCTACGCGCGCAGACCGCCCGACGCTGTTCTGCTGAAATAAAAGAGCGTTGCCGTATTATCTTCGCATTTTTACTTTAGATGTTGGAATACCATGCTGAATCGACATAAACTTACTCGTACGCGCTCGTCCGTTGTGAGGCCCAATGATTGTTGGTAACGAGTCGAAGCTTAACACAATAATCGCGGACTCTAACTCGATTTCGAGTCGACCCCGAACAATATTCTCGTCAGAGCCTGCAGTTCGACCTCGCCATCAGGATGATTTGCTGTTCGGGAATTGTTGATTGATGGTTGTCCCTTGTCAGTATATATGTATCTAGTGTATTTATAGGACGACTAGTAGCACTACTGCAGCTGCGGGTTCTAACAGGCATCTGTAGCACTATGGGAGGTCAACTCGTCTGTTCCGTTATTTCGTCGCTGTCAGTTTATAAATGCAAACGCAGTGTTGCACTACGCATTTCCAAGAGACCATCCCCGTACACTGGCATCACACCTGGCGAGCTACTGCTCGACGGCGAAGCTGACGCAGGAAGTTATAACGCAGTGCCCCAAACAGGCCAAGCCCGGCCCGCACTACCGTGGTCCGCCGCGACGCCACCCCAGGTCCCGGCGGCGCAGCCTGCCTCGACGCCGCCGCCGCAGGTGGTGATGGTGCCCGTGTACAACGGCCCCGCAACTTTGGCGCCCCGTATGGGCGTGCCCTCTGCAACGGGTACGCCCGTTACGGTGATGCCGATGGGCTACACGCCATCGCAGTGGGGAACGTCCTCTGCCTCCGGCGCACAAATTGTCGCCAACAGTATGTCGCTCACGAGGTGCGCGATTTTTTATTTGATTGTTGAGTTGCAGAGTTGTGCCTCGCCACAGCTTACTTGCATGTTGACCAAAGGAAATAGCGAGCATATTAAGAACGTGAGTAGTGTTGCAAAAAAATTTAAGACATCATGAATGAGAAAGTAGCTCAGCGCTGACATGATTCGTGGCGAATCGGTTGATACCAAATGCAGTGATTCTTTTAGTGCTCCTGCCTAGCGAATTTCATATTAGAGAAGCAAGACGGAAGAAAGAGCTGGTACAGTAGCAACAACTGTATGCTGTCTGCTCATTTTCATATGCTTTTCCGTTCGGAATCCCCTTTTCATCAATGTTGATGTATCTTCCGCTACAGCAAAGACGGTCATCTTGCAACGACGATAATCTTGCGGTCATCTGCCTTGCAAAGTCTCCACAGTGGTGTCCTTTTTCTGTTCCGCGGAATGCCACTTATTGTATATTCGTTGTTTGCGAGCAACAACATAGCGCCACGAGTCCGTAGTCATGTGAACTCTGAAGCGCGCCTAAATTCTGTGATGTTGCATTTTAAATGCAAATCCGAAAGCTGTTGTTCTCGCTCATTTGTCTTTATGTTACTATTTTCGCATATCATGTGAGGAAGCTTTGCCAGTGTTGAGGTTTCATATCCTTGTCGGCCCCCGACTCTCCGAGCGGCTGTGTAGCACTGTTGGGCCGGCATTGCAATCCGAACTGCGTATTCAGCTCCGCAACTATCGCGCATTTCAAAGACGCTGGAATTTTGCTCTCATGACGCACTCATTTGCCATTTGTCGGGGGTGTACAGGCCCGATTTTGTTCCGTCCAGCCTTGAGGATGCCGTTGCAGGCGCTAACGCGGACGAGCTATTCAGGTGAAACCCCGTTTTTTTCTCAGACGGGTAAATTGCACACACATGTCACGTGTGAGTTCAATTTTCCCTCTCTACGGTAACGTTTTCTGACACTCGAGGGTTTCGTCTCCTCGGCAGGCACCAACTAGGCGCGCTGTCGCAGAAGGTGGCACGAGCGCGGACGGGGCACCTTGATAGCGTGAGCCGACTTTCGAGTCACTCCGCTGTCGCACGGGTCCCAGCCGCCGGAAGCTATTCGTATACCACGTTGGAGTCCACGATGGCGTATATCCGCTGCCACCGCCCTTACCAGGACTGCTGAACTGCCCGGCGGCGTGCAGAATCGTATCGCAGTCGCCTCTATTTCATTCTTTTAACTGAACGAATTTCCTAGGGACACACCTTTCACATTGCCACATAGTAGCAAGTGTCCGACGATAGAGAACAAGCGGCCCCCACTGCCGCCAGGTCGCTCTTGTAAAATTAGGAGCATTCGGTAAGTTGGCGCACGCACTTGACGACTCCGCGTATTGGCGAGTCGAACCTTACAACTTCTCGATCGTATCTACGTTGGCGACGCGGGTCCGATCTACACACGACTCGTGCCAGTGTTGAAACGGACAGTGATTCGACATTCTTAACCCCCCTGCTCATTGCTTTTCTTATGTATGTCAAAAAATAGATGCAAAACATACAGCATGTATCTTAGAAGCACTGTCGAAGCCATTAACACCAATATTCCGAGGTAAATATGTAAAAACTCGGCAATGTGCGCATCCATCCTGACATTGGCACGAAGCGGAGCAGATAGGTCCCACACCTCGTGCAAGCGAGAGCCCACATTAAGGACCTGCGGGTCCTGGTCGCTGGGATGGACAGGCACATGCTTTGCAAGGAGAAAGCAAATAGGATGAGTTGCGCATTGATTGGGTGACAGTAAAAAGTACCATGAATGCAAATCAAACAGGTATCACGCTCAAAACATTGACGTTTCAGTGTTAGGTACGTTGGTAGCATTCCACAGCTCGCAAGCTCATATCAGACGGGGACCATGCCCTTTTCTTCATCAGAGAAGAAAAGAGGCCGAATGATTTGCTTCAGCAATCACCTTCCTTCAGCAACGCACTTGGATCTTTCCAATGTGGCGCGATTTAGGTAGGGCCGCCCATATATTGTGTTATTTTTCCCTATTCAGGCTTTTGCTTCCTCTGTATCGACCCAACGTTTGCTCTGCACTTCTTTTGGCGTAGTCGTTCCGTACATTTGTTTTTATTAGCCGCAGCTTCACTTTGCGCCCTTCGTCACCGTCTCTCGGTCCAACTCACTATTCATCGTGTTTGTGGAGAATAAGGTGCTGGTGAATTGGTGTTTATGAGTGGATCAGCGACAAAGCCATTGGATGTCATATTCGATTATCGCTTACAGAAATAATGATTTGGTGTCCACACGCGAGGGGGGGGGGGGGCCACTTTGGGACTTCAGGCGGTCCAAAGTCCTTAGAATTGATAAACATAATAACTGCCTTACAAAATGCCCTCTGTGCAAAACGAGACACGACTTGTGTGCGCTCCAGTATCAAATGGCATGCGATACATGGGCTCAAACAAGGCGTGTTCCGCAAAATGAACATGCCCCTGAGTGTTTGAACGAGTGTGAAAGGAAGTAAAGGGTTCAGACAGGGAGGGGAGCAGCGCTGCGCATGACAAGGGCGATGGCGCAGCCTCTCACGCCGCGTTCTCCACATCCGACAGCACCTGCGCCAGCGCCTCCTCACCCAATGGAATGAAGTGCAGGTCCGTCCCGTCCGCACCCTTCCGAATCCTCACCAGCTGATGGTCCTGCAACACCATCAAGTGTGACGCGTAGAAAATCCGAGTCAGAGCACCAACTCCTCCCAAACAGTTCAGGCAAAAATACCGCGCACCATCATAGAATAATACAGACACATAAACACACGCGCGCTCAAGCACACTCGCACAAAAACTCATCCAAACTGAAACAAGCAGACATACACACACAACACATACGCTCGAGCTCATCGCACAAATCGACATGCACACACACATACAATGCTTTTGACACACACACACACACACACATACAAGCACCTCCACTAGCACATATACCCCACACACACATTAACATACTTCAAACATAATGCGCGCGCGCACACACACACATACACACACACACACACAGGGGCGCAGCGGCCAGCCCACCTTGAATTCAGTAAGAAGGCTGCGAAGCAGCTGCTCCGAGGTAACCAGAAATTGCTCCCGGCACAATTGGAACCAGGATTGGAGCGAAAGCCCTGTGACACAGGCAGTCTGTCAGCCACGACGAATGGGGGGGGAGAGAGAGAGAGACAGAGAGAGGGAGGGAGGGAGGGAAGGAAGGAGGGAGGGAGGGAGGCGGGGGGGGGGGGGGGGGGGGGGGGAAGGAGGCAGAGAGAGGGAGGGAGAGAGAGAGAGAGAGAGAGAAAATACACATCGTTGTGCGGTAAATACATAGCATCAATCCGATGCACAAATTCATTACTATCACACACACACACAAACGCATACAGACAGCATAACATTTACTCATAATTCTTTAACACATAAGCACCGCGTGAATGTGCAGCATGAAACACAGCAGACCATACACCGTCACACCGTAATGACATGCACCTTCAACGCGCTCGTAACGGGGATGGATGGATGGTTGTCTGTATGTGTGTATGAATTCTTGAATGAATGAATGCGTGTGTGGGTATGCAAGTAGGTACAGTTTGATGTACGTATGTGCACATCTATGTGCAACCCCCACCTTGCTCCTTATTATTGCCCTGGCTGACGTTTTGGTTGTCAGCCAGAACTCGAAACACTCTGCGCGCCTTTGCCGTCAGCGACATGAGTACCATCACCGCCCCCTTCCCCGTCTGCTCACTCTTCCGACCCAACAACAATGAGGGCATCAGCGCAGCCTCCGCCATGTAAGGCGCGTATGTGGTGGCGTCCTGCGACAGCCAACAACTCAGCCACCCGACACCCTTCATCCTGTTCCAACCAGAGGACAACTGCGCGCCACGAGCAATCTCCTGATTTGTCACCTGCCATATCCAGTTGAAGCGGTTGCTCATGCCCTTATCCCAAAGCAGGGGCGTGTCCACATGGTCCATGGAAGCCACCAGGCTGATGGCAGGGCACTCTGCCAGCTGACTAAGCAGCCTCTGCGACTCCGCGCCGCGCAGGGTGGGACCGTCGATGTTGTGGATAACGATGTAAAGGCGACGCGCTGGCGTCACCGATACGCGGCGCAGCTTGGACAACAGCTCGCGGGCGTCGCCACGTTTGGAGGCCCCGGTCGTGGAGCGCAGCAGCATGGACGCAGCGTTATCCAGCACCTCCTTTGCTTTTGTGGTGGGGATGAAGCCGTTCACCATTAGCACGCCGCCGTCCGTGAGAGTGGATTGCGCGAAATCCTCCAATAGCCGCCGCTTGGAGCCAAAGCCATACAATAGCAGGCTAAATCCCTCCCTGTAATCACAAACCCTCTCTTATCCACCGTTCACTCGCTCATTCCCATAACACGGCCATGATTCGTTCATTCGCACACATCCGCCTCTACCAACTCAAATCCACCGCTCAGTATGTATGGGTGAGTGGGTGTGTGTGTGTGGGGGGGGGTGGGGGGGCACGTGTGATTGTGCAGCTGTGTGTGGCTAGGGGTGGGTGGGTGGGTGGGTGTGCGTGCGTGCGTGTGTGTGTGGGGGGGGATGGATGTGTCGGTGGGTTTGTGTATGTGTGTCTGTGAGAGTCTGCAAAGAGGGGCCTCGGATCACATTGGTGTAAAGCACTTACTTGAGCATAAAGCGCCATCGCTGAAAGGCTTTGCTGTGCTCCACCCGCAGCGACTCCACCTGGTTAAAGTGTCTGATGGGGACGGCGTCTAGGAGGTCCTGGAAGTCGCGGCCCTCGCCAAGCGCGGGCAAGTTGAGCTCCGCCACGCTGCTGCTTGACTTGCTCGGTCGCCCTTTGCACGAAAAGTAGCCGCGCACGGCGGAGACACCGCTCGGCTCCGACTCGGTGTGATCCACTTCCGCACCCGCCCCAACTACTACGCCCTCTTCCGAACCGTTGCCAACCGCAAGCGCGGAACCGCCTCGACCGTGACCACCGCCACGACCAAGCCCTCGTCCGGAAACCACTGCGGGTGAAGGACGCGAAGGGGAATCAGTGGAATGCCGGTGCCCTGACGACGCGGCCGTGCTACGACCTCGTCCCCGAGCCGAACCTCGGCCACGTTTCGCTGGCGACGGCGAAGGCGAGAGTGACTCGTTGATGCGATTTTGGCCCTGACTCGCGGGCCGGCCGCGTTTCGTTGCGGAGGGCGCCGGCGTGGGGGCGGGGGTTGCGGCGTGCTGCTCTTGCGTACGCCCTCTTGTCCTGGAAGTCAGAGTAGGCGCTATCGCAGGTGGTGTAGCCGCCGTGTGCCCACGTAGCGTACGTCTTTGCGGCTTGTCAGCGGCAGCGTCGCCGCTGCTTTCTCTCCCTCGCCGCACTGTCGACCGCCCGCGTCCAGACATGATTGATGACAACGATTACCGGGGCGCTGAAGTGGGCGAGATTGACTACTGAAATAAGCACCGCGTGCGATAATAATAGTATTCCGGAAGTAGTCAGTCAGGTCAGGACTACTCGCTGAAATTCATCATTGTAGATATGTGTAAGCTTATTCTGAAAACTGCCTTCAGCTTCCCCGTGCGAGTGCTGAAGCGTCAAGAAGGGCGCCGATGTCGAAGAGGCAACGGCAACCAGCCATCGAACCGGGTTTCAGCCGTGGTTCAAATCTGCGTGCATAATATAAAGGATCATCCTCCCACGATAATTTAATTCATGATGATATTTCCACTTTTTATTCTACCTTCTGCTAATAATAATACCTTCGGGCTTAGGCTTTTTCCTCAGTGTTTTTTTTTTTTCTTGCTTGGTGGCCTCCACTGCTTTTTCTTGTAAGAATTTTTCTGCTAGTAATAATCCTTAGATATATTTGCTCGCATTTGTAATGATAAATTAATAAATGTGGACCTACAATTATTTGCTCATCAAATGGGAGGAAACCCATGTGAAAATGGATCATACAAAGACTGACCCATTACTACCAATTGGACCACCAGCGCTTTGACGTGGTCAGCCATGTGCATACAGAAGAACAAACATTATCCATATGAGCATGGGGCATTAGCTAGGAAGACCCGATACCACATGGGGGAAGGCATGCCCCCGTGTGGGAATGAGTGGACTCATGTGTAAATGGAGAGATATTTAAATGGATCTTATTACAATCGCAATACATCAATTTGCTTAAATCGGGATGTGTGTGTGTGTGTGTGTGTGTGTGTGTGTGTGTGTGGGTGGGTGTGGGTGGATGTGTGTGTGTGTGTGTATGTGTGTGTGTGTGTGTGTGTGTGTCTGCGTGTGTGTGTGTGTGTGTGTGTGTGTGTAGGTGGGTGGGTGGGTGTGGGTGTACAACCATTACTTAGGCATAAGTACGGGCTACTTGCATATAATAAAGCGGCTAACTTATCTATAGCGAGACGCTCAGACGCGACTAATCATACAAGTTGTAGTGATTACATGTTGTTCTTCTTATCATTCACAATGTACTATGTATTGATATCCGCCGGGCGAGGCTATAAAATTCTTGATTCACAAAGCAAGGGAGGCTCCGTTTGCCAAAAGTGTTGACCTCTAACATTTCTTGCTCGCAAGGGGTCGTGGCCTAGTACGTACGCTAATTGAGGGAATCGGGAGGGAAGGTTGCGTGAGCTGTGCTCGCGCAAAGGCAGAAGGTGGACGACCTTTGTGTGTCGGCGTGTCATACATGGATAACGCATGTCTGTGACATGCGTAATATAGCGATTAGAATTGGTAACGTCGTGGCAACGCCCGACTATTCTCGCCCCAAGTGTAATTTAAACCTCTATAACTTCAATATGACCATTTACAAAGCTGGGTTGGAAACCTCAAGCAATGTGCCTAGGGTTATCGTAACGGCACACTACTCATAAAGGCGGCCCCCTAACAACGTAAACCACCGGGGGAGGGTACGGACGGCCACATCGCGATCAGATAGGTGTTGGAAACATACGGAAAAAGGGAAGGGGACAAGAGAAAATCTGGCTCGGGGGCAGGAGAGCCAGCCGGACACCGTTTGCAAGCTAGTTATTTTCTCTTCTCAGCCCCCGAAGGAGGAGAGAAGACTCGGCTAGGTGGCAAGCTGCGTCGGGAGGAGCGGCTAATACCTCGGGCGGGGTTGAGCACGGATCGAGACGGGACCGACGACGACCTGAGCGAGGGGGTTTTTTCACTTGCCTTTCCCCCCCGGGCTCCGGCACGACCGGAGTCGCACAGGAGCCGAGGTCACGCAGGTTCGACTCGACCAGCTCAAGCTGAACATCCTTGCTGATCAGCGACCCCGCCGCGGCTGGAGCAGGCCGCGTATCGTGGAGACTAGCGACACTTTTTCTATTTCATATTGTATCCAAAAAAACACGTATAGATCAGAAAATAATAAATACCTGGATACGGGTATGTTTTAGACGGTATCGGCACTACCATTGGAGAGTTTGGGATTAGTGGTTCACGGTCTACTCCTCCTTATAAGTCCAATTAGGCATAGTACAGGGGGGCCCAGAGACAACAACCGGTTTTTACTGGTATTGTTGTAAACAATTTCATTTCATTTGGGTTGTCGATTGCCATGTTGTCGCCATTGGGCGGGTTGTTCCTCGTCGGTTGTCCACCCCACGGTGTTGGCCAGCCGAAGAGGAACCACTCTGATCGTCGTGCAAGGACGGTCGGGTGGATGTAGTCAAGGACGACGTTTGACTCCGTTGAGTAGCCGCCGACGTACTTTATCGTTTGTGGCGTGACGCCGACGTTGTAGGCGGCTGTCGCTGCTCCATTACGTAAGGAGTGCGAGGTCCAGCTGAAACCTTTGGGGGGCGCTCCCGCGTCGCCGAAGTGGCCTCATTGAGCCATCCATAGAGTGTGTTAGCTGTCCATCTTTCGTGTTCTTCCGAGGCGTCGATTGCCCAGCGAGCTATCGGGTACTTTTCTCCCGAGAACGCGTGTCGAGCAAAGTCGAAGAACAATAACATTTGAATCACATCGGTGTGCACCGTGGGTGGCAGGTGGCATAGTGGTATGCACTCTGCGGACACTCCGCGTTGGCCCTTTCTTGTACGGTTGTATAAGCGAAATCCGTCGTCCTCGAAGGCGACGAGGTCCTCTGTTAAGCAGTCTATGCCCGAGCCCCCGCGACAAAAATATAAGTATAATATTACCACAAGAATACATGCCCGTAGGAGCCGTACTTGATGTCGGGCTGGGCTTGCTTGGAGAGCCGCACGCGTAGTAGCCTCCGTGAGTTGGAGGCGTAAGGCTTGGGCCATGCGTAGGGCTTTGACTATGATGGAGGCTGGGAGGTGTAGTCGTACTAGCGTGTCGTCAATCGCAACCAGTGAAGCGGCTATCCCTTTCCTCACCTTAGCGACAAGGTCGCCGAGGACAACTGCTTCGAGTCCGTGGTGCTTGAAGAAGCCGTTGACTGCCGATTGGTAAGGTTGAAGACTCGAGGCCGTGATGGTGCCGAGTTGCCCTAGCCACGCGACGTAGTATGCCATGTGTGCCGGTGTAGCAGCGAGTGGCGCGAGTCGGTGTTCCTCACAGAATTCAAAGTACCGGCGGATAGTATTGCCGTACGTTGTTGCTGCGCTAGGTGCCCATGCTGCGGAGAGTAGGGCTAGGGTCGTCGCGCCGGGTGCGTGAGAACCGAAAATTCTGCGGGTCATGTACGGTGTCATCGTCTCGATCCACGGGGTGGTGTTGGTTGTGACCGTAACAATGTACTTGGGTTGTGTTTGACGGCCGCACTATTGGTTTGGTATTCTGGTCTCGCGGTGTAGTCCCGTAAAAAGTGCTAACGTAGCACTCATAGCTCCTCGTCTTAGGTAGAGGCACGCCGGAAGGAAACTCTCGACAGCGTGACGGACGGCCTTCACCTCTTTCCAGATAATGTGTTGTTGTTTGTCTTCTTTGCTCCTGCATCCTCGAGCCTTGAGGTGCTCATTAAGTACCGCGCCCCATCCATAACCGGAGCTGTCCGTGTGTAGGTACGTGGTCACGACGGGTTTGTGAACGGGCTTGCCGTTGAATTGAATGGGTACTATTGAACCATGCAAACACAGTTAGTGTGGAAGATAACGTACGCAAACGTAGTTACAGTCACAGTCCCGCAAACGGAACAGTTAAGGCGACAACCAGCCTACAGGCGTGGTGTCGGGACAACAGAAGTGTGAGAGCTGTAGCCTAGCGACAGCTCTGTACCGAGTCAAACAGTTTATCGGTGTGTCCGATCTAGACATGTACTAATCATATCTAGAGTAGCTTACAGTAGCTTGTCGGAGGTGGAGTCCCTCCTTGGTGGCGTCAGCCGCAGAGTAGTACTCGGCTTCACACGTGGATTGAGCCACACAAGTCTGTTGTTTGGACTTGTAACTGATTGGCCCGCGTCCGAGGGTGAAGAGATAGCCCGAGCGAGACTTGCGGGTGCTGCTGTCGTTGGCCCAATCAGCGTCGGCAAAGCCTGTGAGTTGGAGACTGTGGTCCATGCCCCCCCCCAACGTCAGGCGCATGTTGATGGTGCCATGGAGGTAGCGGAGGACCTTTTTCAGAGCCTGCAAGTGTGCCTCGGTGGGCGAGGCTTGGGCAGAGCCGAGGATGCTCAATGCCGTGGAGACATCGGGGCGGGTACAAACGGCGGCGTACTGAAGGCTGCCCAGGAGGCTTGGGTAGACGTCCTTGGCCACTCCTGTGAGAGAAGGCGAGTTCAAGTGTGTAAGGCCGGCGAGGAAGCCTGGGTCCATCGGAAGGGACGACGGCTTAGAGTCAGACATGCCGTACTTGGCGAGGATGTCGCGCAGGTACTTGGACTGGTCCAGCGAGATTGTGCGCGTGGAGCGATCGCGGGTAATGTGCATGCCGAGGAGTTGGGAGAGGTCGCCTAGGTCCTTGATTTTGAACCGTGTTCCGAGTTGGGCTTTGAACGATGCGAGCCAGGTGGCATCATTGCAGGCCGCGGGAATGTCATCGACGTACAGGGCGATCATGGCGAAGACGTGGCCGGCGCGGTAGATGTAGATGCACGGGTCAGAAACGCATTGTTGCCATCCATGGTCGACGAGCCACGCACGAAGTAGCATGTTGAACTCGCGGGGGGACTGCTTAAGGCCGTAGAGGCAACGCTTGAGGTGACAAACCTTGGACGTTCCATCGGTGAAGCCGAGGGGCTGGCGGATGTACACATCCTCCCGGATGGGGGCGTAGAGAAACGCTGTGTCGATGTCCAGTTGGCAGAGTTCAAGGTCGCGGGCGGCTGCAATGGTTAGGAAGAGACGCAGGCTGGCCATGCGGATGACCGGGGAGAAGGTCTCCGTGTAGTCCAGTCCAGCGCGTTGACTGCACCCCTTGGCGACGAACCGCGCTTTGAAGCGGGAGACGTCGCCGGCTGTATCCGACTTGACTTTAAAGATCCACATGCTGTTAACGACCATGCGGCCGGGGGGGAGGTCCACAAGGTCCCACGTGCCGTTGCTGATGAGGGAGGAATACTCCTGTTGCATAGCGGCTTGCCATTGGGTGGCTTGGGCGCTGTCCAGTGCAGCTCGGTAGGATTTTGGTTCCACACACTCTCGGGCGGAGAGGAGGGCGATGGCAGTAGGGGACGTGCCGGCAGGTGTGTGTGGGGGACCAGTGACAAGGTCGGGGACGTGAGGGTGCTCAAAGATGTCCTCTTGAGCTTTTCCTTGTTCAGGATCACAACACGCCGTTACGAGTGTGGGTGGGTAGTCGGACAGGTGGGCAACCATATCGCCGTAGCGAATGGGGTGAGAGCGGAGCCGAGCATGTCGAGGGGTTGGCGGGGGGTGTGAGGTGCTACTTTGGTTAGGCTAAGTTGGCAACCTTAGACTAATAGTAGAACCTAATCTCTGGATCTAATTATACAGCGTAGAGAGAATTAATAAGATTGTCTTAGGAACAGGGTTTTTACAGTCTGGGTGTGGCGTAATTCTATTCTGTACCGGTCTCTCACCTCTACCAGTAAGTCCCTATCTTAAATACCCACACCGCAGTTGTTCTAGAAACAGCCTTAGAACCTGTAGCTTGTGCTGTCTGCTAACTAAACCAAACTATTACTAGTGATACAGGTTAACTCAGGTTACCTGTACCGTCTACCTAACCTTATCACACAAGCTCTTAGAACTATCTAGAAAAGAACTATCTAGAAGAGATACTGCTAGTAACTCTGTACTGTCGAGGGAAAATACGGCGATACAGTTGTACTGCCGTGATGACAAATAAAGAGTCACTGAATATCGCTAAGATACAGGTACCATTTAGAGGAAACAAATAATGTCAGATACTAGCACTTAGCTAAATGGCTAGGATATGACACTCTCCCCTCCTTAAGCACCAGCGTCCTCGCTGTGCAGTACTCAGGGTCTTGGTTTCTTGGGGGTTCTTGCAGGCCAGCGATTGCGAAATCTGACAAAGTCAGGGGTGCCAGAAAATTCTCGATAAACATCCGTTCGAAGAAATTCGGAAAAGATGTTTAAGTGGTTGACTCCTCGCATGGGTTCCCAAGTGTCCTCGCTAGGTACGTTGAACGGTGCTGCCCAGCGGACCTTAAATAAAAGTCCCGTGCCATTGGAGTTAAAAGCCACGTCGAGTATTTTGTCGACTTCAAATCGCTTCGCATCGTGCACAATCGGGATTGGCTGCGCACTGTTGGCCTGTTCTGGTTCTGCATTCCATTTTTCCAGTAGACTGGCGTGTACAACATCGTGAATCCGTACTCCAGGGGGTAGCTTAAGCCGAAATGCAACCGGGGAAACTTCCTCCGTAATGAGAAACGGTCCAATGTAGCGGTCGCGTAGTTTAGAACATGGCTGTTGTACAAACCGTAGATTTGTCGCCTTGAGCTTAACCTTGTCGCCAACTGTAAAAGGTACTGGTAACCGGTGCCGATTTGCAGCGTCTTGCATGTGTGCCTGGGCTGCTTTGACGCAGTCGTGGGCAAATCTGTGCATCTCGACCAGAATCTTCACTTGCTCCGGTAAAGTACGGCTAGGCTCGTTATCTTCAAATGTAGCCGTCGTTGGAGATGTCGGCTCAAATCCTAGCGTCGCCTTAAATGGAGACATAGTCGTTGACGTAGAAACCGCTGCGTTGATCGCGAACTCCACGTTGGTAAGGTGTTGAACCCAGTCGTCGTGCAAGGGGTGCACATAGCATCGTATGACTTGCTCCCATGTCTGGTTTACTCGTTCAGTTTGGCCATCTGTCTGGGGGTGATAGCTCGTAGAGATATTAAGCTTGGTGCCAACAGCCCTAAATAGGGTTTGCCAGAAGTCGCTCATAAACCGGGGATCTCGATCGGATATTAATTTCCGTGGTAAGCCAAAATGTCGAAAAACAGCGCGGTGCATAACTTTTGCTAATTGTTCCGCTGTAATCGTTTTCGTAATTGGCTCGACAATCGTCCGTTTCGTAAGCATACAGACGAATACCACCACAGCATCATACCCATCGCACTCAGGAAGGTCCGTAATCAGGTCAAGCGATATATGCTCAAAGGGTCTGGTCGGTACCTCATGCGATTGAAGGAGTCCATAAGGCTTGTGTCGCGCTGCCTTGTTGCGTTGACAGGTAACACAGCTGCGTACATAGTGTTGTACTGTCCGCTTCATGTTAGGCCACCAAAACGTCCGGGTTACTGCTGCCAATAGTCGAATAATACCAGGGTGTCCCGCGGTCGGTGCGTCGTGTAGTTCGTACAGTACTCTTGATCGTAATGTAGAGACGTTCGGAACATACAGTCTTGTCCCGTAGGCGTACAAGAGTCCGTTAGATTGACGTACCAGCCAGGTAGGCAGAGATTTCCGGGTAAGCAGGTATTTATCCGAATCATAAGCGCTTTTGATTTCCTCATGAAGTCCAGAGTCAGGATGTAACCGGGATTCCAGGGAAAACATCTGCGCGTGTAACTCGCATTCTGCTTCGTCGTTGGTCCAATCGCGTAACAGTTGCAGCTTCTGTAATGAGTTCTTCAGGTCAGGTCGGCGAGACAGAGCGTCTGCCTGGTTGACTGCTCCCTTCTTGTATACGATGTCCATCTGTCGCTGGTAAGGTGCTAGAACTTGAAGCCATCGCACCTGTCGAGTAGACAAATCGCGCTGTCGAAAGAAGTGTCGCAACGTGTCGTGGTCCGTAATTACTGTAAATCCCGCCGCGCCATCTAAGTAGCAACGGAACTTCAGTAGAGCGTCGCGAACTGCCAGTAGCTCTTGTTCGTGGACAGGATAGTGTACCTCATGCTTGTTCATCCTTCGAGCATGGTACGCAACAGGTTGTAATCCAATACCTTGGTCTTGTAACAACACAGCTCCTACTGCGAATCCAGAAGCATCTGTGTACAGTGTGTACCTTGCATTAGGAGAAGTGTCAGGAATTACCAGTACTGGTGCACGTACCATCGCGTCTTTAATTTGCTCGAATGCTGACTCGGCTTGAGAGGTCCAGCGAAATTCCGGTGTCTTCTTGGTCAGGTCCGTTAATGGGGTTGCTAGGGTTGCGAATTGGTTGATGAACCTCCGGTAATATCCAGCAAGTCCCAGAAATCCACGTACTTCAGTCACTGATTTCGGTCGGGGCCAATTCTGTACTGCCTCCACCTTGTCGGGGTCCATTCGGATCTGTCCAGCTTCCACCACATGCCCAAGAAAATTGACGCTCGATCGTCCGAAGTAACACTTAGAGAGTTTGATATGCAACTGGTGTCGCTGCAGCTCTCGTAACACGAGTCGAATATGCTCGAGGTGTTCGTCGGCCGTCTTACTGTAGATTAACACGTCGTCCAGATATACCACGCAGAACTTGCCAAGATACGGGGCCAAAACTCGATTCATCATCGCTTGGAATCCAGCTGGGGCATTACAAAGTCCAAAGGGTAGAACGCAGTATTCGAACAATCCGTAATGAGTTCGGAATGCTGTCTTATGTATGTCGCGCTCCTTGACTCGAACTTGATGATAGCCTTTATACAGGTCCAGCGTGCTGAAATAGTGAGCCCCATATAGCGAGTCGAGTAACTCATCAATCCGGGGTAACGGTGTTCGATCTTTCCTCGTGAGGTCGTTGAGTTTCCGGTAGTCTACGCACATACGCATGGTACCATCCTTCTTGCGTACAAATAAAATCGGGGCACCGTACGGAGATTTAGACGGACGAATCCAGCCTTTTGCGAGTAAGTCTTGCAATTGTACTTGAACCTCCCGGAGTTCTGCTGGTGACATACGGTACGTTCGCTCCTTGGGTGGTTCATCGCACTCCAAATTAATTTCAAAGTCGCACTCGCGAGTTGGCGGTAGACCGTCAGGCTCCTTGATAATGTCCGTAAACTCATTCAGGGATTCTCGTAACGAAGTCGTCCACTCAGGTTGTTGGTCAGTGTTGATGTCGTCGACCGCGTCCTGTACTTCTCGTAGTCCAATCACGAAGAGGTCTGCTGGTTGTTGCCTAAGCAGCTTTGCCATCGCATCCGCCTCCAAGTGATGTACTGTCACAGGTACGGTGTACTCGTCGCCAGACACCATAGCTTCGCCAGTTTTACGGTCGCGAATCGTTTTAGTAGACCAATCTATATCCGGGTTGACGGCTTGTAACCAAGGTTGACCGAGGATGATGTCGAATTTGTCCAGTTCTGTCGTAATTGCGTCCAGACGTATGTCCAGGGTCCCTACTGTGAGCACTTCATTCCGTAGTCGCTGGCGAGTCGTAGTTGTACTACCATCTGCCAATTTTATCCGGTATTTCTCTCCAGTAACTGTCGGGATGTGATGCTCCCGTACCCACTCAGCCTTGCAGAAATTTTCCGAAGCGCCAGAGTCAACCAAAATACGGCATCGATGTCCGCGTAAGGTGCCTCTCAACACTAACAGACTTGTTCCAGACTGGGTTGTGGATACATGTAGCGTCGCAGGAACACTGTCTTCTAGTCGGACGTTCTTGTTCATCCACCCGTCGATCGGTTTCCCAAAAGTCTCGTAACGAAGAGGGAACTGCTGTTCTCCACAGACTAGATAACCCGTACGCCGTGCCGAAATTAATTCCTTCCAGGTAGCCCATACTGCCGAAGAAGTTGACGTAGCGTCCGGTATCGATCCGGGTCGAACGCGAGCGATATACACGTAGCGCTTATTCTGTCCGGAAGACTCCGTCCCTAAAAGGCGTAAATTTGTTTCGCTCACCTTAAATCCAGTTGTCTCCGTAAGAGCTCGCACTGCTGTGTATTCCGGGGTCGCGTCTTCAATCTCCTGTTTGCCACCAGGAAACCAGACCATGCCAGTGTCCTCTTTCGCTAGTAACACTCGTCGGCCATCGGTAACAAGAGTCGTCGAGTGAGTCCAGTAGGTCTTCGGGGGATTCTGTAGATTCTGAGGCAGAAATCGAACTCGATCGGTGTCGTCGACGTAGACTTGCGTCGTCCATCTTGTCGGTCCAACATCTTGCCTTCTTCCTTCTATTTCATCGTTCGTGGGGCAGGTAAACACATGTTCTTTCGCCGCCAGCTCGTCGACAAGTCGGAAATTTCGCAGCAGCTTGAACCATGGTTTTGACCTCCATTTTGGAACCACTATAACCGCTCGCAGATGGGGATGAAGCAGTTTACTCCGCAAATAATGGCCCAAAAAATCTTCTAATTCATTAAATGGCGCATTTAGCCAAATTCTCCGGTACTTCTGTAAATCTCTCTCCTGAAATGGGCGCGCCGGACAGCAAAAATCCTCCGCCACTTGAGAATTAAGGCCGTCATTATCGCTAGCTCCATCTAAGTCGAAAGGTCCGTAGGTCTGAGAGTACTTCAGGAAATACTCCCTATTCATCATCCAGTCGCTAAAGTCCTTGCTCCTAAAGACTGGCCTCAATGTCGTTTGAGGTAACGGGTCTCGTACTTCTTCTGTTCTGGTCTCTTCCTGAGTCGCTGTAGGAGACGAAACCTCATCCTGCAGCTTGCCGCGAGCTGCCGACTCAGGTCTCACTTTCCCGGCCGGGATTTCCTCGTTCTGTCATTCTTCTTGTTCTTTCTGTCTGGGCAGTCGATAGCGATGTGTCCCTTCTTGTGGCAAATGAAGCACTTGCCCTCCTTCTTAAATCTGTCGACCTCCTCTTGAGTGAGGCGTCTAATCTCGTACAGCTCCCGCGGCTTTTCTTCGGTCGCGCCATGCGAATCTTCCTCCGACTCACTGTCGATCTCCTCCCCTGCCTCTGAAAAGTCGCTGTCTTCTTCGATGGCGTTCAGTCGGCCTGTCGAGCGTTGGGTCGTCTCAATCTTGGTCTCCGCTGCCTCCGCTCGCAGAGCTGCTTGAATCGCCTCGTGTAGGGTCTTAGGGTTTTTCAGGGCAACCTCCTTATGAATCGAGGGTCTCAAACCGCGCTGGAAATCATGTACGTTATCTTCTTCGTGACGGTGAGGAAGCTCCAATAATTGTTCTCGAAAATAGTTCGCGTACTTCAGGACCGTGGTTTTCTGTCTTGCTTTGTCCAAATTCAATCTCGCTTGTTCCGCCGGTGTTCTTCCGCAGAATTCCTGAATTAAGGATTTCTCCATCTCAGAAACTCCGGAAAATCCTCCACCGACTTCATCTCCAGTCTGCGCAACTTGGGAGTACCACCACTTCGATAGTGGTCCTTCCAGAAAGCCAGATACCCAGTACACTCCTCTTTGCTCTTCAGGGTTAACGCTGTGATACCGTAGATACCCTCGCGCATGTCGGAACCAGTTTCTCAGCTCGTCGATGTTAGTCGTAGCGATGCTCTTGATCTTGGCTGGTTTGACATCGTTCGGCATCATGCTTGGCATCTCTCGCGTCCTCTCCGATCTCAATTGTTCTCCTCGAAGAAAATTCTCCGTCTCTCGGCTTCTGTTCACTCGTCCTTCAAAATGTCTGAAACCGTTGTCGACGTGGTCACGCAGTTGAGATAGCTCAGTCGAAAAAGTGTCAACTCGGTTACTTAGTCGTTCAAGCATCTCGGTGACGTGTACCGACATAGGCTCCATCGTGGGACTCGATCCTTCTCGCACTGTCTGTCTTCTACCATCCGTCGACGTCGGCGGTGTCGGCCCAGAAGGCGCCCCCTCTGGTCGACCATCAACTTCCTCTGGTAGTCTCTCTCCTGCTCGGTTAGACATCTTCGTCTCGTCTAGCTGTTCTGAGGCTCCGAAACCACGTGTGAGGTGCTACTTTGGTTAGGCTAAGTTGGCAACCTTAGACTAATAGTAGAACCTAATCTCTGGATCTAATTATACAGCGTAGAGAGAATTAATAAGATTGTCTTAGGAACAGGGTTTCTTACAGTCTGGGTGTGGCGTAATTCTATTCTGTACCGGTCTCTCACCTCTACCAGTAAGTCCCTATCTTAAATACCCACACCGCAGTTGTTCTAGAAACAGCCTTAGAACCTGTAGCTTGTGCTGTCTGCTAACTAAACCAAACTATTACTAGTGATACAGGTTAACTCAGGTTACCTGTACCGTCTACCTAACCTTATCACACAAGCTCTTAGAACTATCTAGAAAAGAACTATCTAGAAGAGATACTGCTAGTAACTCTGTACTGTCGAGGGAAAATACGGCGATACAGTTGTACTGCCGTGATGACACATGACGCCGCGAAATGCTTTTTCACTGAGTTTCCGACGTTGTTTGTCGGGGACCTTGGCGAAAACGGCGCAGCCGAAGACGCGGAACTTGGAGGCGTTGGGCACCGACGACGTAAGGAGTGTGAGGGGGACGCCCCCAGTAGGTCCGACCGAGCGACTGTACGTGCGGTTGCGAAGGTATACAACAGTGCTGACAGCACACGACCACATGGAGTTGGGAACGGCCATGTTGTGGAGCATCGCCGATGCATTGTCCCGGATGGTGCGCCAGGGACGTTCGGCCTTGCCGAGCATGTGGTGGGCGTATGGGGCAGAGAACTGTACCCCGACGCCGAGGTGTGCGCACATCTGGCGAGTGACAGCAGCTTCAAACACAGAGTCAGAGTCAAATTTGAGGACCGGTGCGAACGCGCCCGTCTGGGAGTGATGGCGGGCATGCAGGTGTTTGATGTCCAAGAGGATGGTTTCCAATTCCGAACATGCGTCGTCTTTAGACTTAAGGAACCGCACCCACATGTAGTTGGTGTGGTGGTCGATGACGAGTAAGCAGTAGCGGAGGCCATGTGGGGAGGGGACATTGACCGGGCCCCAGAGGTCAGCGGACAGGTTGAGGAGGGGGTGGGATGGCTTCGCGCAAGCGGCTGTGTTGCGTGGTGCAGCTGTGGCTTTGTGAAGGAGGCAAGAGTCGCACGAAACTTTGGTTACAGTGCTAGTTAACACAGGGCTAGTCGGGACACCGTGAGTGTGTTGGGCCTGAAGGCTTTGCATGTTGAGGTGGCCATATCGACGGTGCCATAGGACGGGATCACACTGGGCAGTAAGGGCAACCTGAGGTGAGGGGTCAAGTGCCGGCGGGGTGGATGGGCTGGAAGGGAGGGCCGGCTGGTGGGGAAGGAGGTAGAGACCGTTTCCTGACGGTTCTAGCATACCCATGCCTGTGGGTACCAAAAGCAAACCAGTGTCAGAGTTGGAGGGGAATATGAATTCACAACCGCTGTGAGTTTGCATCCAGCTGACACTAAGGAGTCTGCCGATACGCTGTGCTGAACGAGATGATAGGTCAGGGGTGTAGAGTGCATACACAGTGCGGTGAATTAGCTGGCCGGAGGCAAGTCTGACAGAAAGTCGCACTGAGCCACTGCCCTTAACGTCAACGCCGACACCGCCCACGCGAGAGGGAGTGGAGGGGGGCGTGAATTTCACGAAGTCATCTCGGAACGCAGTGAGGTTAATCGAGCAGGCGGAATCAACGACCCAAAACTGTGACAGATTACGACCCGGGGCGAGGGAAGAGGAGAATGCCACAGAGCTGAATGGGACACTCACCTCGTCGTCAGCGTCGTCATCAACGCAGTCTGCGAAGGTGGGTAGGCAATCGGTGTCATCGGCGGGGGCGTCGTCGGCAGGGACGCCGCTCAGCAGCGCAGCGTGAGCAGAGGGGGTGCCGTCGGCGGCGCCGTACTTCTGGACTGTCAGCCTACGCTTGGCAAGATTCCACTTAAGAATAGCGTCATCAGTGGCATTGCACGCGGACATGAGGTGGTGGAGGCTGCCACAAACTCCACACTTGTTGGGTCGTTGGCCGCGAGGGTTACGGTGTGGTGGGCCTCGACCGCTGTGCGAGCCGCGGCCCGCAGCGACGAACGCGGAGATGGGAGGAGGTGAAATGTCCGGAGCGGTTGCGTCCGGAGCAGGGTTGTCTTCCATGTTGTGTGCAAGGTGTAGAATGCTCGCCATAACTTCATCAGCCGACATGATGTAGTCCGTGTCGAAGGCGTTGATGACGCATTGCTTCGCCTGACCGTGTGGGCCGCTGCTAGAAATGCCGCGCAGCATGAGGAGACCGAGGTGGTGGGGGTGGATGGCAACGGAGCCATCAGCCAACTGGCATGTGTCGTTTTACTCGTCAAAGGTCTGGCGCATGTAGTGGACATAGTCACTGTTTGACTGACCGGGGCGCTGTCTGACCGTGAGATTGTCCAAGAGGGACAAGGAGCGAGCAAAAGACCGACAGTCAAGGCGTTCACAAAGGATGTCCCACGCGGCGGCGGCGCAGTCTGGGCGTGCTGGAGAAACGCATTTCATGGCTTGGTCAGCGCGCTTATTCGCGCTGGCTGCATGGAGGAGCAGCGTGTAGGCGTAGTGTTGCGCTTGTTCGTCGAGCCAGACGCCGGAGTCGCGGATGGCCAGCTGAGGAATGAGGTATGCGGCCTTGATGGAGAGGAAATTAAGGAAGGTCCTCTTCCATTGCTTGAAGTCCGTGGTCGGGCACATGACGGGGACCGACATCTTCATGGACCGGTTGAGGGCGTCCTTGTCGAAGCCGGGGGCTTCGTGTGCCGCCCGGTTGATGACCACCGGGTCGATAGTGGGGCGACGACGGCCCCGGGGGTTGGGGTCGCCATGTTGGAGTGGGGGAGAGTGTCGGCCATGAAAGGGAGGAGGTGGGCCACCGGGAAAGGGAGAGCGGCCGGCCATGGGACGCGGCGGGCCGTACGAGTGCGGGGGGTCACGGTAGGGGGGGATAAGATGAGAGGGCGCCTCCGTGATTTGGGGGCCGGGGTGGTGAAGGGCGTATCCGGCGTGGGGGAAGGGGGGAGGTGGTGGGAGGTGATCAACCCGGATGGCGTGACGCGAGGGGTCGTAGTGCGCCTCGGCACGCGCGGGCTCGCGGGGCGCATCGTGGCGGCGCTGTGCGACTGTGGGGTCGGTAACATGGGCTGCCGCAGGAAAGAGTGTTTCTGCGTCCGGGGTTACGAAACCAGGCTGGGTATGGTCACTCAGGTGGAGGGTGTGACCGTCGTGGCTGTGCCGGACGGGTTCGAGTGGCCGGACCTCTGTCCACCATTGCATAACGCGTCGTAGCCGGGGGATTAACCGGACGAGACCTCCCCACTTCTCGCCGACGACGGAGTGCAGTTCTCGGAGGAAGAATCTGGCCACTCGAATTGCCAAGAAAAGGTATAGTGTTTAACTTGCGAGTGGCTGAAGGTCCTTTACGGGTAGCCAACGCGCGTTCAGAATAGCTCTCCCGATGAGGTGTCTAGCATAGTGCGCGATCTTGGTGAGATTTTGCTCCGGTGCGTATAATTACCCTAACGCTGCGTTGATGTCGATACACAGGTGGTGTCTGATTTGCATTGGAGACCAAAAAACCTTGGTAGGGAGGCGGAGGAGACCGAGCCGGTCGAGGAGTTAGGCCTGGCGGCGGCGTAAGGTGAGTACCTCCTCCTTTGTCGAGGCAAATAGCAGAAAGCCGTCGACGTAGGGTTGAATCCGGGTGCCTCGCCAACGCGTTCGTCTGAGGCAGGTTTTCGTGCAACTGTGTTTCGGCGTGATAGGTTGTTTGGGGTCTGGGGCGCGCTGGAAGTTTACGAAAGTCAGCGTCATCTTGCAGAAATAACAAGGGGATAGGGACCACCCATAGGTAGCCCCGCGAGTCTATAGAGATGTTCGCGTACGTTTGCGCTGAAGTAGTATCGGTCCGCTGGGTTGATGCCCATCGCGTAAAACCCGTCTCATAGGTCGAAACTGAACATGTAGTAACCCTTTCGGGTTAGGTATCTGACTCCTTGTACCGTCTCCATCTTGAGTCGTTTTCGCACGCTGTACTTGTTGACTGGGCGGAGGTCGCATATTAGCCGCCACTAGTTTACGCATGGTTTTGGCACTAGGAGGAGTTTGGAAATGTAGTCGCCAGAGGTAAAAGGCTCCCAAGCTCCGGCTTGGACGACGCGCGCTAATTTGCGGTTGATGAGTTCTAGTTGGACAGGGGTAGCGTCTAGTAAAGACACTCCTTGGTTGAATCGTGAGGGTGGGCGGCTGTTTTTGTACGGTATCGATACATACTCCCTCCCGGATCTCTTGCAGGGTTCGCACGCTCGCGCCGATTTTCTCCCACTCGCGCTAGCTCCGTCGTACACGATGTCGCATGCAGTCGGATGCTGGGTTGTGGGAATCGGCACGGCGGTGCACACCATCAGCCCTCTGCCTCGGGCTCGGCGTCTTTTTGTGTTGGCGTGCCTTGTCCTTTTCGCGCGCTTCTCGCGTTTTTCCTTATCCTTGAGGTTCCTCCGGCCCCGCCGGTAGCTTTGTCGCCCCTGCCGGGCGTCGGTTGCTTAAAGGTTTGAGCGGCTTGAGCTTTTGCGGCCGCGTGCTAGAGACTAACTTCGCTCCGTTTGTCTTCCATGGCTAGGAGGAGTCTGTCGACGCCTTTGGTCCTGCGGTCGGCAGCCTGAGTGTCGAAGAAGCGGGAGTACACGAGGCGTTCAACGACTCACTCTTATTCCGTAAGGGCCTTCTTGCCCTAGAAGCGGCGAATATTGGTAAGTCGCGACTCGGCGGCTTGCGTGACAGCCTTGTGTGTCCGAACGGCCGCGTCGTGGATATCTAAGGTGTGCGCTCTTTCCGGTGCGGTAGCGGTTGTCGAACGAATCGTTGCCAAAGCTGCTTCGAGCGCCGCGTCCGCGGCCGGAGAGTAAACGCCATAGCACGCTCGGTGTCTATTTTCGTCGCGGGAGGAAATTCGTTTTTCTTTTGTTAGAAACCTGTTTGTCTCGTCGTGTCGAGGCGTCCACATGCCCGGTATAGATTCGTTGACATGCTTTAAAATGTCGTTGAACGCTCGTGGGAGTAAGTCGATCCAATCGCGTGGGTAGATGTACGCGGTCTTGGTCGAAATAGCATATACATGCGTGGCGTACTCGTCCACGCTCCCACCCGCAGAAACTGCGTCGGTAGGTACTTACGGAATGTTATGATGCTTGTTAGGGGCCGTTGGTTTCGACTCGTCGCCGTCTATCTTTAGGAGTAACTGGGAAACAAGATTGTGCAAGTCTTCAAACTGCGCTGCGTATGGTGGCGCCCTGATGGCCCCGCTGTCGTCCCGTGTCGGGTACACGTGTTTTGGTAGATTGTCCGCGATAGTTACCGTGCGAAGTGTTCGATAGTAGCTACACCGTGTGCTAGTAGAGATCTTTCACATTGCTAGACTGCTACAATCTAGATGTCGTTGCGTGAGCTGCGCTCGCGCAAAGGCAGAAGGTGGACGATCTTTGTGTGTCGGCGCGTCATATAAGGGTAACGCATGTCTATGTTTTTACCATTGTGACATGCGTAGTCTAGCGGCCAGAATTTGTAACGTCGTGGCAACGCCCGACTATTCTTGCCCCCAATGTAATTTCAACCTCTATAACTTCAATATGACAAGAAATTCGCGGCGAGCGTATGTATCATACGCTACTATTTTCTTTTTAGTGTATGTTCCCATCTTTGTGATGTCTTGCATAATGGTGGTGTAGGTGTTGCTGCCTGCTTCTCTGCTCCGAGGGCTTAGGCTTCTAAGCCTATCTTTTTTTCTTCTCTGCTGGTGGATTCCATTAATTTCTTTGTAACTTATTAGTGTATAATTGTTAATCCATGTACACACGGAATGGCATGAAGGGGGATAGAACCGCCGCTTCCCGGAACGGAGGTGTACGCCTTATCCAAGTACCGCCAAAAGTCGGTACCCGATAGGAACATATTGTGTATATGAACCCATCGCATCGCATCGCGACTGAGCGGCGAACACCTATAGCGAACACCTATAGGTGGAGGGCCAAGACTCCCCCGGAGTCTAGCGTACACATGTGTCCATTAGAAGCCCTACGGAGGGATATGTAAACACTCCCCCTTAATGGACAAACTCCGGCCGGTGCCCTAGTAAACCCCACGTAAACGCGGAGGGCCCATAACCTGTTAATCCATGTACACACGGTACTTGGATAAGGCGTACACCTCCGTTCCGGGAAGCGGCGGTTCTATCCCCCTTCATGCCATTCCGTGTGTACATGGATTAACAGGTTATGGGCCCTCCGCGTTTACGTGGGGTTTACTAGGGCACCGGCCGGAGTTTGTCCATTAAGGGGGAGTGTTTACATATCCCTCCGTAGGGCTTCTAATGGACACATGTGTACGCTAGACTCCGGGGGAGTCTTGGCCCTCCACCTATAGGTGTTCGCTATAGGTGTTCGCCGCTCAGTCGCGATGCGATGCGATGGGTTCATATACACAATATGTTCCTATCGGGTACCGACTTTTGGTGGTACTTGGATAAGGCGTACACCTCCGTTCCGGGAAGCGGCGGTTCTATCCCCCTTCATGCCATTCCGTGTGTACATGGATTAACAATGATGTTGTGGCACGCCTTCTTGTTCCTCGGGCTTATGTTTTTTCCTCTTTTCTTCTTTTTGCTTGGTGGCTTATGATGCTTTTTCTTGTAAGAAAAAATGTTTATTTGTTAGCATATATATACTTTTAGTGTATGTTGCTACTGTGTTGGATTTGAAATCCCTGGCAGCCTTGCATTGGGAGCTCAGCATGGCAAACTCGATGCGGACGTCCGCACTTCTGCTTTGCTTGGCACGCCTTCGGTTCTGTCGATCCATGACGACTATCCCTTCGCCATGGAGGATGGGGGCCGGTTGGCGCCGTTGGCGGCTGAGTTGGTTGATCGCCTGGCTATTGTGGTGGCTGTTCGTCGCTTCCCTCGCATGTGTGCTGCTAACTTCCGCTCCTTGCGCTCTGATAGCTATGTCCGTATGCAACATTTCGTTCGTCGAATTACTTCTCTTCCTTTTCGGCGTTTTTTGGGGGATGTACGGCGTGAGTTCATGCAACGTCTTCCTGCTGCTCTTTATGGCACTTTGGGTTCCTACCTCCGCGACGCTTTTCAAGAGGGCAATGCTGACGCTGCGGCATGCCTTCCTGTTCCTCGGGCTTAGGTTTCCCCCTCTTTTCTACGTCTTTTAGGTTGGTGACCTCCACTGCTTGTTCTTGTAAGAAAGTTTTTAAATGCGTGTCCGCCAAATTGCTACTCGTGACGAAGGTATGATAACGAACTCCCTGGAGCAAAAGTACCCGTACACCACATCGAAGAATTTGTGTACATGCATTCTGTACTGGCGCTACGACAGACAGTTATACAGGTACTGACGTACTGACTGATGAGTCAATGTGGAGCACGTCGCGGCGGCCTCCAGCACAAACACCATCAGCAGGGAGCAGAAGCACGGACCCCGGGCGTCACGCGCTGTCGACCCGCCGCGCGCCTACAATAACAACATCTTTGGCAGAACTTTTGCCCCACGTTCAACGCTTCAAAAAGTTGCTTCAGTGCTCGGTGGCGTGGTCGCGTGTCATTCACGAGGGGCAGAGCGCCGTGGTGCTGCTGGCCCCGCGGCTCTACACCGCCCACAATACATTAAGGGCGGCTCTGTATGTATATTAGTTGATATGGCATAAGAGCACAGGGGAACCCCCCACCGAGAAGCACGCCAAAGAAACCATCACCGCTCATCAGACACGCACCGCTGCCCATCGCAGCAGCGAAAGGCGGGCGGAAAGACTCTGATATTCGCGCCGCGTTCCGGAATTGAGGTATCTGCGCGCGAAGCTTTGGGCCTGTGGTGCGGAGGGTTCGGAGACTTTGGAGTGGGTTGTCTAGCGAAAAAGAGCTGGCCTCCTTGTCAGTCTGTCTAAATAGCCGAGACGCGTCGGCGAAGCAACGCGACTGGCGCGGCCTGGAAAACACCGTGATATAGCACCAAATATCACTTCACCCCACCCTTCGTTCAGTCGCGTGGGTCCCCCAATTGAGCCCCCACCTAGCGCCCGTAGCCGTTGGCGGAGTGGCTTTCCGCACGGCGACTCTCGACAGCTCGAGACGCCGGACTCCGACCACGACCGGTTTTGCTCGCCGGCCGCGATGGGAAGCGCGCCAACCGTGTCAACAAAGTACCCCCACGTCCCTCATACTCCCCTCCCCTTCCATTCACTCGTGTACCCTGATGACCAGCCGTCCGGCCACAGCAACTCCTATCCCGTCTGTAGCACTATGCGTGTGACGTCGCAAGTTTCCGTGTAGCGCCCTTGACCTGTTGTCGTTGTTGCAACAGCACGTCGACTTTGCTGATGGTGCTTCACTAGCACTGAGGCAAAATGAAAATATACTATATCCCTCACCTAGCTTGCTTTTCTGGTTTATTTTCCATGTGTGGCTGACACCTCTGCAAACTGCTCTCCTCATCGTCCAATTGCTCAGCAGGCGACACTCGTCACGGAAGAGTCACCCCTCTGCACTGGCCGTCGCGTCATCAGCGCCACTTGACCCGCAGGTTCGGTGCCTTTCTTAGTTTTCCCGCTCACCGCACCCATGTGTGTGTGAAAGAGAAGGTGGGCGTGTGTGTGCAGTTATGCTTACCATCATTAGCTCGTACATGCATCGCAGTCAATTTGTTGACATCATTGGTTGTGTGCGCACAGAACGGTGCGATGACGCCGAATACGGCCACACCCAACACTAGCAAGAGCCACGCATCCGCGCCCACGCCTGCGGGTGCCAAAACAACGCTGGGTGCTGGGGTGAAAGTGCTGCCTGGCGGTGGTGGTATCTTCAAATCTGCTGCTGTTGCGGTGCTGCGCATCGAACGCAAGCTGATGTCTACTGGCGACATTTGCCGTGTGGCGCTGGAGCGGGGGCTGCTGCAGGCCAAGGGCAAGACGCCTGAGGCCACCATGGCCTCTGCACTTTATACCGACGTCAAAAGGAAGGAGAAGAAATCGATATTTACTAGGTCAGTAACTCAAGATATCTCTGCCTGTATCTCTCTCTCTCTCTCTCTCCCTCTCTCTCTCTCTCTCTCTCTCTCTCTCTCTCTCTCTCTCTCTCTCTCTCTCTCTCTCTCTCTCTCTCTCTCTCTCTCTCTCTCTCTCTCTCTCTCTCTCTCACGCGCGCGCACACACACACACACACACACACACACATAATCGAAGCTAGCACTCACCCAATTGAAGCCATTTATTAAAAACCCTACCCCCATAGCCTAAGTGTACCGCTGCTACTTACCCTGCCCTATCGCCCGTCAACCAATACAGAGAGAGAGAGAACGAGGGGAAAGCTGACAGGTGACGCTTTGGTTGTGGAATGTGGGGACAGACCGCAGGAGGGGTTGTTTGGGCTGCAGGAATGGGAGGATGAGGGGTTTGTGCCGGAGGCAATGGTCCCCGGGGGCGGTGGCGCATCGGATACACGCACCCCAGGGTCGCACACTGCAATGGCGAGAAGTCCAAAGCGGGATCCAAGGCGCAGCGGTCGGCGACAGAGGTGGAACGATGAAGAGAGCCTGGACGTGGTGAGCGAAATAAGAAATCTTTAGCCCAAGTGCACAAATACATGGCGCAAGGTATGTGTAGTATCTGTTTCTTATTTGTGTTTCTTCTTTTCGGCCAGACGGACTCGCCAGGACGCACGGACACGGACTCCCCAGCCATGCATGAAAGTAAGCGCCGAATAGCTATGACGGTGCGCCCCACACCCGCCCCCATATTTTCCCACCCACTCCTTCCTACACACGGAGACTAATACATTATGCAGCACCCGCAGCTCGCATGTTCATATGTCAACAACACGTCACACCTCAGGCCTTCACACACACACACACTGCCATTACAGTGCACAATACAACTCTTACGAATATCTTAATTTCTGCTCTCCTCCTTCCGAAGGAGTATCAATGCGTGTTGCAATGCACTCAATGTAACTATCTCTGCTCACATCATCGCATTCCAGACTTCCCCTTACAAACGTACACACACCCACTGCAACAATTAACATGATGTAACACATACGATCACTAACATAGCCCCACTTTCCCTTGAAACATGAATCTCTTCATACTGTTTAGGTGTAAAACCCACCACGCACCCAATCGTAAAACATTGCTTTCCAATTCAACGTCCCAAGTACCCTTACCCCCTCCCTCCACACACAGGTACACATACACACACACACACACACACACACACACACACACACACACACACACACACACACACACACACACACACACACACACACACACACACACACACACACACAGTGTCACAGTGTCACAGTGTCACAGTGTCACGGCCTCTAATCAGCTGTTGTTTGTGAGGATAAGGTTTTGTGCATTTGTGTCCTTACATGTTGCGCTGTGTCTGTGCAGGAGCTGCCAGGGAAGCAGCGCTTAAAGCACGCCCTGCGCATGCAGCAGGAGCGAGAGGACTTGCATTCCGAAAGGGTGCGTGTGTTTTCACGTGCGCGCGCGCCTGTGTGAAGGAGGGTGTAGTGTGGCAGCGAAAATGGTGTCCCTAGCTTTTCAATAGGCGCTTACCTTTTATTGAATGTCTGTGGGTATTTTTTTTTCTTGGTAGGACACCCCAACCAGCTCTCACCCGACCCACGACTCCCACGACTCGTCTGGTAAGCGCAAGAAGCCCCGACTGCAGGTGGAAGTTCCCTCCACCGGCGGTGCGGGCATTCAGTCCATCAATGGCGGCACTGCCAAGTCCCCGCATCCTGACCTGCTGCATGGCCTGGACGCCTCCCGCCTGATTGGCAGTGGTGGCGGGATCGGCATGGAGGGCCCAGGTCTCGGCAGCACCTTCCTGGTAAGAGGGGGCACCCATCTCTACCTTATACTACTTCCCCTGCCTCTCTGTTGACCTGTCATCCTCTGTATGGACCATCATTTGTGGTCACTACTTTGCACTGTGTGTCGTGTTACAGCCCGTTAGCCTGGAGTCGGGGGCACAGCACCTTCTGAACACTAGCAGTAGCCTGCTGCGTAGCCCGCTGGACGCCGCTATCCTCGGCGCCCTGGACACCCCCGCCCTCATGAACATGCAAATCCCTGACGGCCTGCCCCTTACGCCGGAGGGACTGGCGGCGGCCGCAATCCGGAGCGGCCTCACCCCGCGCTGGGGCCTCACCCCGCGAGTTAACAGCTCCTCGCAGCTCGCCTCCCCCGGCCCGCTGTCCAACAGGTGGCCGCAGCACCAGATGCAGCACAATGACCAATCCGGGACGCCGCAGGGCTCTGTCCAGTTTAAGGTCTGTATGAGCCACCTCATCTTCCTCTTGATGTCCTCCCAGACGTCCCCCCACAGCTTGTACACGCTCAGGGTGATGCACACTGACTCGCGCACTCTCCGTCTCCAACATGCACACACGGCAGTACCCTCAGTCTCCCCCTTACGCATAGCAACCTTCTATACACATGGAGTCGCGCGTACACGCACACACACACACACACACACACACACACACGCAAATATACGCGCGCACGCACCTGCGTAAATCCCTGATACTTAAAGATCACCTTTACTTCCGCACTTTGGTAGATATGGGCTAACCTGACCGCATTCGCTTATTGTCCTTTCGTGTTGACGTTGCCGTAGGCTCCTGACGCGCCCGAGGCCTCCCCCCACCCCGCGCTTCGCTCTGCCGCGGCAGCAGCCGAGACGACAGGCGGCAGTCATTGGCCCACGGCCGCACAGCGCATGGCGTCCGTCTCTTCACAGTCTAGGCACGGTCTGGACGAAATGGAAAGACGAGTGTTGACGCTGGAGAGGAGCCTTGGCAGGAATCACCCGCAGGTGGGTAAGGCGTGGGTGTTTCTCGGGCGCACCATTCAGTCCGCGGGCGGGCCAGATGCGGCCGTCAGGGCAGAGCGGGCGCTTCTAAGGGCGCAGGAGATCTTCACCGCTTGTACCAAACAGGTATGACCCAAGCCCGTCTTCTACTCCCCCCTCCGCACATACACACCAGTGCAGCGGAAGGACATACACACTCTCGCTCTCTCTCTCCTCTCTCTCTCTCTCTCTCTCTCTCTCTCTCTCTCTCTCTCTCTCTCTCTCTCTCTCTCTCTCTCTCTCTCTCTCTCTCTCTCTCTCTCTCTCTCTCTCTCTCTCTCTCTCTCTCTCTCTCTCGCTCGCTCGCTCTCGCTCTCTCTCTCCTCTCTCTCTCTCTCTCTCTCTCTCTCTCTCTCTCTCTCTCTCTCTCTCTCGCTCTCTCTCTCTCTCTCTCTCTCTCTCCCGCAGACACACCCGCATGCACGCACACATGCACACACGCACACACATGTATTTGCAGATAGACACACACACACACGCACACACACACACACACTTCCACACAGTAGCACACATACTCACACGCACTAGCGGACAGGAGCACACACCCACACACGCGCACGCACACACACACACACACACACACACACACACACACACACACACACACACACACACACACATGTACACTAAAAGGCAGGAGCACACACCCACGCACGCGCACGCGCACGCACACACACACCCACACATGTACACTAAAAGGCAGGAGCACACACACACACATACACACACACACACACACACACACACACACACACACACACACACACACACACACACACACACACACACACACACACAGTTATGGGAAGCCTGGTATGGAACTGCTACCTGAATCTGACATTTTTTCTTCTTTTTCTTACCTTGTCGCGCCAGTTGCGGAGACCGAACTCGAATGTGGAGGAGTCGTTCGATTATCTGCTTGATAAAGTGCGTGCGCTCAGCACGGGAAGCGCGGGCGGGGCTCAGACGGGGGCAGCAGAGTAGTGTCGGCCAGCAGGTCTTTGTTTTGTGTCCGCCGGGAATGTAGAGAAAGAGGACATGACGATATTGGGAGCGTGAGCCGTGTATAATCACAATTTATTTCACTGTTTTAATCGAGATTCCAGTGAGTGATGGCGTGAGGAGAAAGTGGAGAGAGGGGGGGAGGAGGAGGGGCTGAGTGTTTTCTCCATTCCATGAGCATTTAGAATGGCAATTCCCGTCAGTGACGTTCATGCCGCTTCTTCCTACACTCGGAGTTTTTTTAAGCTTCAACTCACCACCCTCTTGCAAAGCATCCATGATGGTCGTTGGGGTTCCATGGCTATGCGTGTGGGACTTTGAATATTCGAATGTCAAACACATATGAAACATCATCCGTCAAAATCGTCACTATACCGTGGACGTGTCACCCTATGATGGTGTCATCGACGGGAAGGCATGCGACATCGACGTTTCCGTGAGGGCAAGAGTGCCGCCAATACTATCGAATTGAAAACTTACTTTCAATATCATTCACAACATCCGATACATGGGTGAATATATTGGCTAGGAGTACCATCGATGTTGATATTCACCCCGTCCTCGACCTCAAATGCCATTATTGATAACGTCGACGTTTCAAGTATCAGCAACATCAACCTTGGCAAAATGAAGTTGATCCTTTGTTTAAAAGAGATAAAAGGTCGCCGCGAAGCAAGATGTTATTTGCGTATCTACATAAAGCCAAACCCCGTAATAATAAGACTGATCTGCAACAATTACCATTTTCATCATAAGATGGCTCATCTCTGCGGGCCTTCCTGCATGTCGAATCCCATAATATACAAGCACCAAACAAAGCACTTTTTTTCATTGAGATGTGCTAGAAAACGACTGCCCATGAATGCAGTGATGGCATTTATATAAGCCGCGGTCTAGGCAGTAGGCGCGGATAGTATGTATGACATGCACGTACATGAGAGACGGGTTGGCCACCACACAAAGGGCAACCCGTCCATGTCTCGTGATATAGTGGGTTGTAAATGGCATTTTTTGCTACAATTATGAATTTCAAGAACATAAAATATAGCAGCGCAAAAAAAAATTGTTGCGCAATGACCTTGCCCACAGAGCGAGGGAAGCCCGGCGGCTCATAGTAGTAAGCGTTGTTGATGTCTTGTTTTTAAGTGCGCCAAGCTTTGTGCTTCTCCTAGACGACCCGCGCTAGCAAGGGATGGCCGGACTTGATAATGCAAAGGTCCACAATTGACATGAGCCACATGGCGAATTCAATAGACTTGGTAATGTAATGCACAGAACGCGTTTAGTCGAAGGGGCAAGACAAACAAGTTCAAAAGATGGAAAACATCGACATACGAGGAGGGTATATAATGATAAACGCGGTGAAAAACGCAGACGACGGCAAGGCCATCATTGAACACGTGAGGCGAACACGGCAAGTGTCGTATTCTTGTGCAATGAACCCCGTCCGAGCCTTAAGTAAACGTAGCCATGTTGATGATTGGGCTAACATCCCGCGCAACACTGAAAGCCGCCGAGTCACTAAGGATTATCAATACATCATTTTCCCGGGGATTTTGTGTATTCGTCAGCATGCCGCGTACAAGCTTGTGCGCAATGAAACGGCCCAGTTGAGGTAAGCATATCATATGTGTCTCCCCCCCCCCCCCCCCCCCCCGCCCCACACAAGTGGCGTTGCCTTTGCTTATGTACATGAATTATCCGCCTTAACAATTAGTTTCGCCCCCTCGCAGCGAAGTTAAGGCGAATTGAAACGGTCCAATTGAGGTCATTATATTTGTCCATCAAGAATTGAGGGGCCGATAAGGAATTATTATACTCTCGTGATGACATTGAACGTCATCCCAATTTCAGCAAGCGCCTAGCACTGACCTTTCACGTGACACGCACACACTATGTGATGAGCACACGCTAACTTCTATTATGAACCATTAGATGATATCTAACGCTCAGCAACTTGCCATCATCATCACGATAATCCATTCTATTGCTGATTGGCATATCATCTTGCAATGCTGAGTCATAGCAGTCCTATTACGATAATACACGCTCAACATAGCAACATTGCTGAGTAGCAACATGGTGTAGCAACTTGATTACTACAATACACCATGTTGCTCAACAATATGATATGTATCCTCCCCCCGCCCCACACTAGTTGCGTTACCTTTGCTTATGATCATGAATTATCCGTTTTTACGATTTACTACGACGTCCTATATCAATACTTACGTTGTACAAAACCTTAAAATGCAATGCGTTTCGCCCCCTCGCGGCGAAGTTGAGGCGAATTGAAACGGCCCAACTTAGGTCACTTTATCATTTGTGCCCCCCCCCCCCCCACCCCCAAACTAGTGGCGTTGCCTTTCCGATTTACCACGTTCTACACTCTTCCCATAAAGTCCGTTACTAGTGAAATAGGGCCTTTCGCCTAGGGCGGGTGTTTACCATGTAGGGTTTCTAGGGTTTAGCTGTACTTTAGCTCGTTGAAAAGGCGGGCCGAAACTTGTGTTAACGGTGAGGCTAAGGGGGAAGCGGGGCACAAATGGGGCCCGTCACGGCTACGATATGACGTATTAGGGTTTGCGGCCCAACCCCGATTTCGGGGTATACCCTGATTCGGGCGCCCCGGAATTCGGATTTGCCACACTTTGGCTCGTGAAAAATCCCGAAATGGGCGACACAACATGCGGTTTTTATTATCCCAGCATGTTGTCCGCAAACATGGGAGCACGTGGGTGTGATGGCATGTGCCGTTAATATGCTTGACGTGGGTGGGCTCGGGGCCGGAAACCCACAGCTTGGGAGGCTTAAAAAAGCCTAACTTCGCCGTTAAGTGTCCGATTCGAGCAAAGTAAGTTGCAAGTGGAAGCCCTTCCCCCAAATAAATATAAGTTTTCAACTTAAGTTACGCCTCCCGGCCGGTTTTCGCGTCAAATCCGCCGTCCGATGTCATCCAAGCCCTCGTACAGCCAAATAAAGCTTGTAAGGTTTCAAAATCTGCCACATTCGCGCGGGGCTAGCAACCCCCAGACAGGTGGTACCCGCATACCCGCTCCGCTAATACGCTCAACAATCAGCGCTCTATATTTCTTCTATTCACGGCGTTGCCCCTTTCATGCCCCATGATGGCATGGTGCCTTGCCATTTGCCGCCGGCCAGATGAAGGCCCGTGCTAGGGTACTTTGAAAGCTCCCCGCCATTTTTCACGCCCGGCGATGCGCAAGTTTCTAAGGTCAACGATCCGCGCGCCAGGGTGCTTACACTCCAAGTCAACTGCCCCTCAAGCCCGATAGGCCCCCAGCCCGTGCTCCTTGGTGGTACTTCCGGGCACGTGGCAAGAAAAACCAGTGCACACGACATGCCATTCTCGGTGTCGCCGCCTTGTAGACGGCCGGGCGCAACACAGTCGGCGGATATTAGTGCAATTGTGCAAACATGCTGAGAACCCAGTGTCGAGTAGTCTCCCGGCTTGTCGCGACACTACGTGTGCCGAGCCACGCATAGAGGCGTGCATAACATGCACATGCACGAATTTCGGCCCGCAAAATATGGGCCGAAAATCCAACGTGGGTGCCCACAATAATTGGGGCGTGCCGGTAAAGGTGCTCACGTCAATGAACAACGCGTCGTGGTGTGCTGTTCGAAAATCATTATTCTACCCCCCAATCGAGTTGCATGGCCATCGCGGCAGTGCGTGGCGGGTGATTAAATACGTGCCGCTAGTAACGGACTTTATGGGAAGAGTGTATATGAAAACTTACATTGTGCACAAGAACACATCTCAAGGCGTTTCGCCCCCTTGCGGCGAAGTTAATAAGGCAAATTTAAACGGCCCAATTCATGTCAATATTTCATGTGTCTCCTCCCCCAGCCCCATACTATCTAGCGGCGTTGCCAATGCTCATGTGCATGAATTGTCCGCCTTTCCGATTTTCTACATTCTATATCAATACCTACATTGTGCGCAACCGCAGAACGTAAGGCGTCTCGCCCCCTTGCAGCGATGTTCTATTTCCGCTTAGCCCCCAATTCTCCGATATAAGGGCTGACTTAATGATGGAGAATGCGAAAATGATATACAACAACTAACCGACAAGCTAATAAAGATGGGAAAGCAGGTTAAAATTCATTCGATTTTGATGTTCTATTTCATTTTCCTGTTTCATTACTCCTACTTTGTACCCATTGAGTAGTAACATAGTAATTGGTAAAATCACTGCATTTTTGAGATGCGTTTTGATATCGATGTAAAACAATGGCTTCCGGGAACGGCATCCGTTATTCCATTGGAGCAAGAAATCGTCGTGCTCGTTCTCAGTGCATGATGCATGTCACACAATAATTTACTAATCGCAATGTATTTTGAACAATGCGAATCTGAAAATTTAATCAGATAATAAAGTTTGATTTGTGTGATGACCAATGCTTTCACAAAACATGTTACCAATAGTACTATATATCTTGACGGTTACAACTTGGTTGGCAAGTGATGTTTTTAACGCACGTGCTTCATGTATCACTTCGGTGTCAGTGGAACATTGCATGAGTACCATGTAATTCGTACCGGTGGATGCCACACCTTCGGACTGCCGTCGTCGTCCCATATCTTCTCCATTCTTCGCTCCCTTGCCTCTAGCTCATCTTACTTATATTGAAACCATATGTTAACCCAAACTATGTGGGGTGCATTCGATTATGTGAGTGTTGGTGTGTTAGAGGCGTCGGCATTTACGGTCAACTTGGCTCGCAGGTGCGGGGAAGTCGCTTCAGTCCGTATACCTTGCTCGGATTTGACAACAATCCTTGCGGAACTGCTTACTATTTTTGAGGTTCGCGCCGCACTCGGGGTCGACATCGATGTTCTCACATATCACGCCATGCGAGCACAACTCCCCAACGGCAACCATGGCGCCTTGATAAAAGTGCAAATGTGGCGGGCATCCTAAATTACCATGGCTTAAACTTGTCACAGTTTAGTACATATTATGCGGTGTGCTATCTCATGGCGTACCTAATACCGCCATCTCGGACTTGTTGGTTATTGCTGTAGATAAATTCAATTTATCCGGTATGCGGCCACACACACAAAATGTAGCAAGTATGGTAAAACGTGTTCTAGATGGTTTCTAGTTTGCTTGCTCGGCACTTCTAGCCCCCCGTTTCCCGCGGCCGATCTTTGAGGTGTCAGAATTATAAAATTCGACAAGTACACGGAGGGAGCGCAATCGCCATGAAATACGCCTAATTATACTTTCGGGTATTTGAGTCACGTCATTTGGCGCACTCGATCAGGGGGCAAACAACGGCATTTCTTACGAAATTTGCCATGCTGGCTGACGCTTATGGGAATTCGCGTGGGTAAGTTGGTAACCTCTTGGCGTTGGGAGGTGTCACTCTCTCGTCGTGGACGTTACTCACGCGGACAACGCCTTGTGCATATTGTTTGCCGTCGCGTATTATGGCATATAAGGCCGCCTTCACTTCCGTCGGTGGTTTGGATGTAGTTGCCACTACTTTTTAATCTCGCGCCATTGATAGGAGTACGACATCAATTAATCATCCGGCTTTCTGCGCATCCTCACTCGGCGTTAGAAGCGCCGCCTGTCGCCTTCATGTCGTGGCTTTGCACATTACTTTCCAAATATTGCGCGGAGTTTAGCATGTTCCTCCGCTCTATAGGGGGATCTACCCATTGTGCATAAATTGTGCATATTGTCTACCGTCGCGTACTATGGCCTAAAGGTCGCCTTCGCTACCGTCGTTGGTTTGGATGTAGATGCCACGGATTCTTGAACTCGCGCCATTGGTTGCAAGTACATCAACAATTATTCGGCTCTACGTGTATCTTCGTTCGGCGTGTAAAGCGCCGCCCGTGGCCTTCATGGCGTGGCTTTCCACATTACTTACTTACTTACATGTGCCCCCCCATGTTTTCTTTGTTAGGTACGTGCACAATGTAGTATTTTCATTTCCCGTGTCTTGGTTTCCGTCATTCCGTGACCGTCTTGCTTGTCACTCTTTCAGGCCTCCACATCAAACATCGATGTATTCATGGGATCGTGATGCGTCTCCCGCATCAGCCGCATCAACGCGTCCATGAATTAGTGCCATATTCCATCAATGCGTCCACGAATTGATGCTCATTTTAACAAATGCATCCATGAATTAGTGCCCCATTTTAAGGCTAGGGATCGATGATATCATCCAGACTGTATCGACGTAGTATATCGTGGTGTCTTCGGAGACCCCGAATGCGAAACATACCTGAAATCACAGCGAAATGCGCATGAAAAATATTGACGATACCATCGATCCCTAGCCTTCCCCCATTAGTCGATGCCTCCATGAATCAGTACCCTAAATAATCAATGCATCCATCAAATAGTAATATATTTAATCGATGCACAACGAGTTACCTATACAATTCTAGGGCATCGGTCGCATCGATACATCCCATCTAAACAAGATGGGTTTAGAAGTCAACAGCAATGCAATCTTATTAAACTTGAGGCTAAGGATCAAGCGAATTTTGTCGATGTTGATGGTAATGATACTTTGAATCATCGATAACGATAGGACTCATATCTTGAATTGTCGAAGTTGATGGTGTTGATAGTTTTGGATGCTGACATCGATGGCAATCGAAGGCGATACTATCGCCGATGTCTCGATATTTCGGGCTTTGAAAACGAATATTTTCTATTTGCTTTGATAATTGATGACATTGATACTAACACTACTGCCATCGTGTCGATGTCGATGTCGCAACCTATCACATCCATGGCACCATCAACGTGTGATGATTGATACTATCGACGATTATGTATCGATGAGTGATCCCTAGCCTTAGTTAAACTATATACACGGTCACCATCCGATAATAATCCAGCTCATCATCTCCTTAAATTTGTATGTGTGAGGAGACCGATGCTTACGCATCAATGCGCTCGTCTCGCATTACCCGCATCAATGCATCCATGAGTTGATGCCCTACTTAATCGATGCGTCCATGAATTAAAATCCTATGCAAGCAATGTGTCCACGAACTAGCGCCCCATTTAATCAATACATCTACGAATTACTTACCCATTTAATCGATGCATCCACGAATTAGTGTCCTATTTAATCGACGAGTCCACGAATTAGGAGAATAGTAAAACGTATATAATGCGTCAAAGTTTGATGCATTGAAGTTGATACTTGATCTATAATTTCTGAGGTTGATAAGGAGGCTTACAATCTTTCCCTCTTGCACCCCCCCCCCCCCCCCCCATGTCCTGACGTCTATAGTGCTTCAAGCTATATTGACACTGATTCATTTGAACTCAAGGTTCGTCAAATTTCGTCCTCATCTCGTTATGTGGTTTGTATTGCGGCGTCTTCCCTTTGACCGTCTCCGTGGCTGTTTATAATAGATTTTTGAATTTACATATCTATGTTGCAGCCAGGTCGAGGACATGGAACCACGATGTCGTCGTCAAAGGTAGAGGTAATCCTTACCATCGATATCGCTTGTAATAATTTATTAATTTTGATGACCACGACGCCGATTCTGTCCGAGACTATGTATTTTTAGCAATTTAATTGTTTTAAGCCTCTCACCGTCAATATTTTACCATGTAGCGTAAGAACACCGCATGAAAAAAAATGTGTCGGAGGTTTACCGATAGTTTTACAGCAAGTTTCATTTTATACACTTTTCGATACGACTGATAATCATTAATCGGGACACAAATTTTCATATATTGTGAAATTGTATATTGATCTGCCGCTTGATATCAGATCGAGACCACAGTGTTCATTATATCCCAACGCTACCTTATTGGCACTACAGTTGTCTCGATCCGGAGTTCACCCACCACCCAACTTCCGAGGGGCGCATGCGTATGAACCCAGCCCCACGACCAGTGATCAGTACACGACACCGTGGTGGGTACTTGAGGTTTCGTGGTGGATAAGTAGCTATTGGCGAGGCGGGTTCCTTTGGGAATTGCGGAAATAATGGCTGACGAGGCGGCGGAGGCAATGGCGAAGCAGGCCAGCCTTGTCGAGGATGACGACAATAAGGGAGAGGAGGGGGCGGCGGGCGAGGGGGGCGGTCTGACGAAGAACCAGAAGAAGAAAGCGAAGAAGAAGGCCGCAGCGGCGCGGAAGGCTGAGAACGGGGAAGGTGATGGGGATGAAGCGGTCGTGGGTGATGAGAACGGGGCGCCGCCGGTAATTGTAAGTGGTACGGGTACGGGAGGAGGAAAAAAGAAGAAGAAGGGCGGCGGTGGTAGTAAGCAACAGACAGACCCACCGAGTATCCCGGTGAAGGACCTGTTTCCGGGGGGTAAGTTCCCAGAGGGGGAGTGGCAGAGCTACAAGGATGACCAGCGCTGGAGGGAGACTGATGCGGAGAAGCGGGAGTTGGCGCGGCTGGAGGAGGATATGGTGAACGAGGTGCGGCAGGCGGCGGAGGTGCACCGTCAAGTTCGCAAGTATATGACGGAGAAGGTGATCCGTCCGGGAATCTTGATGTCCGAGCTTTGCGAGACGCTAGAGGACACGGTTCGCAAACTCATCGGTGAGCGTGGCTTAGAGGCGGGTATTGCGTTCCCTACGGGGTGTTCGCTTGATTGGGTGGCGGCGCACTGGACGCCCAATGCGGGCGACAAGACGGTGCTGTCCTATGATAACGTTATGAAGCTCGACTTTGGGACGCAGATAAAGGGGCGCATCGTCGACTGCGCCTTCACTTGGGCGCCCAACCCCAAGTACGCCCCGCTCTTGGCCTCCGTAAAGGACGCAACTAACACGGGGATTCGT
This sequence comes from Tetraselmis chui, assembly GCA_026401115.1. Lineage (NCBI taxonomy): Eukaryota > Viridiplantae > Chlorophyta > Chlorodendrophyceae > Chlorodendrales > Chlorodendraceae > Tetraselmis > Tetraselmis chui. The sequence continues at coordinate 97,602 of JAPMLY010000797.1, forward strand.
GAGGCCGGAATCGACGTCCGGTTGTGCGACGTGGGCGCGGCTATCGAGGAGGTGATGAGCAGTTACGAAGTCGAGTTGGACGGGAAAACGTACACAGTGAAGCCTGTACGTAATTTGAACGGGCACAGCGTGGCGCCGTACCAGATCCACGCGGGCAAGAGCGTGCCCATCGTGAAGGGCGGCGAATCGACCAAGATGGAGGAGGGGGAGTTTTTCGCGATCGAAACCTTTGGGTCGACAGGGAAGGGCTTTGTGCACGAGGACCTCGAGACGAGTCACTATATGAAGAACTTTAATGTAGGTCACGTACCGCTTCGTATGTCGCGCGCGAAGCAGCTGCTCGCCACCATCGACCGCAACTTTGGCACGCTCGCCTTCTGCCGTCGCTACCTCGACCGCATTGGCGAGACCAAGTACCTGATGGCGCTAAAGAATCTGGTGGAGAACAACGTCATCGAGCCCTACCCCCCGCTCGTCGACATCAAGTCGTCGTTCGTGGCGCAGTACGAGCACACCATCTACCTGCACCCCACCAAAAAGGAGGTCCTCTCCCGCGGCGACGACTACTAGCCACCCAACCTGTGCCTTTGCTTTAACCCCCACTTTCCTCTGCCATCGCTCTGTCTCTCGTCGCGGCGATTGTCGTCCATCAACTCAGGCGGCTAGCACTACGTCGTGTTCAGTGCTCCCACAGCAGGAGCCCGCGCGGGCAGGGTGGGTGGGCTCACAGGGCTGCCAAAAACAGATGGGTGCATGAGAAATGCAATGTGGCCAAGCTGGAATGAAAAATCAGGTGGACATCTACGCACACTGGGTTGAGTTGAGGGGGGGGGAGGGATACGATGGCAGCAGGGAAATGTCAATGATTTACAAACTCGCGAAATATACTGTCTCCAGGCCCGTCTGTTTGTGCTGTGCAGGTCTTACTATCCGGGCCTAGAATGGGGTCGGTTTATGCAATGTAAATGAGAGCGGCCGCTTAACACCCCCCCCCCCCCCCCCCCCACCCCCCAATACACACACCACACACACACACACACACACATCCTCACTTTGTGCGGCAGCCCAAGTGGGCTTTCTCACGGTCAGATTTATTTCTGCGGTGTGTGTGTGTGTTGTTTTTTAAGAGTGGATCTAACTTGATTCTATGAATGGGGAAGATGTTATGAAGCCTTTGCCCTGCGTGTGTGCGCGGCGGGTGTCTGTGTCCTGCGTGTCTCAGTCCATGTACGGGCGTGTGTGTGTGTGTGTGTGTGTGTGTGTCTCTGTCTCTGTCTGTGTAGCTGCGATAGAACGCGCATAGCTTCAAGGCGGGATTTAGCTGTGAGTTTGTGGGGGTGTTGTGTGAAGGGTTCCACGTATGTCATTGAGAGGTGAGTCCGTATCAAGGGTTATTGACATGGCGGTGGATGAGGGCCATCAGTGGGAGGCTGCTTTCGGATTGGAAAGCGAAGCGTGCGAAAGACGGCGCCGTCACATGTGCAAAAAAATGGGTCACTGAATAGGCCCAACGAGCGCGTGAATTGTTTGCGGATGAGGAGGTTCCGAGTCACTCGGAGTCTACGCCACCGAGTGCGAGGAGAGCGTTTTTGGCTATTTGTATGTGCGACCGATTGGCGACCTAAGTCACCGCACCGTCGTGTACAGAGAAGAGGAAGCGTTGAGTTCGATCCCAAGACTTCGATAGGTTTCCATGGCATTAGGTGGGTAAAGGGGTATCGGATGTGGACGCCGGCGGGGAACGTCGTTCGGGGATATGGCAGCGGGATATGTCCAAATGGCAGCGGGATATGTCCGCGTGAGGCATCTTTCCGCTTGACATAGAAGGTGGGAGATAGTCTTCCTCCATCATAGCGTTATACTTCTCATGCTCCTCCTCTCATGAACATAACTCTCAAATCCCCAATGTGCGGTAAGTTCATTGGCAATGGCCACAAGGCGGGAAACTGTCCCTCAATGTCCGGCCTCACGCATGACCGCCACAACAGCGCACTTCAAGTCCTTCTCACACTACTAGAGCAATCAAATTGGGGACGTTGGGAGACCATCACCGCCGCCTATGAAAATATTCACTACTGGCACATTCAATGAACCACTACCTCAACTCGATACTACCTCCATCCAACACAATCAAATGACCACACACAGAGTAGACGCAAACGAAGGCCTCGATCTCTCCTCCCTCACCCGATGCCCCGCGGTCATGGAAGAAGATATTTTGCCCTCACAACTCATACCCCCGCCCACAAACATGATTTATTCGACTACTCGAACCCCGCCTTGTAGGCCATACTTTCTCCCGCCGCCGGTGCTTCTCTATTCGTAAAACCGGGATAGGAGAAAGGAAGTACTGCACGGACAATAACCGTAAGGACAATCATCATCTAATCATAGAAAGCTGCATCCCTCTTGCCAACGCACTCCGTTCACGCATGCTTGGCACACATGTGGACATCCTTCCCATAGCCATGAGCCGCACATGCACACCCCACACCCTCAGCCATGCTAGCATCACTTCATTGATATAAAGTCAAGGAGTGACCCCCCAGAAAACAACTTCCTAAAACCCAACTCGTGGCACCAGTACCCTCAATATCTCCCGCCTAAACCTATTCTCAGTCCAATGGCTACACCCCCTGCTCCGCATCTACCGCATTAAATCCTTCGCCAGTCATGAAGACCTATTCCACCATCATTTCCTACCATGTGCACCAAACCCACCCCGCACCTAACGCGTACTCTACCAAAAACGTCCAAGGTGCGAGTAAAGCCCCACGAGCCCCCACCACACCTTCGGAGAGGATGGGCAAGGAGACCCCCCGGCCTATTTTTTGTATACTAAATTCTAGCAAGCACATGCAAGAAGGCCCTTAGACAACAACCAAGAAGTGAATGGAAATAGTTGCAAATCATCTTTATTTCAATTTCATATACGCATGCTCAAGGTGGGGTCGGGAGCTCGGGGAGGATGGTCGTAGGGCAATACGCATAGCGGGGAGACGTTCCCCAAAGTGTCATGCGTCTTATAAGGGCGTTGAGGCATTTTATGATCAACGACCAAAAGAAGGTCGGAGTGCCAATTGTTAAGTAGCGTCTCCGTCGGCCCTTGTCGTATGCTTGGTGTTAGGTAGCCAAGGGGGTGGCAAGGGTAACATTTTCACCCATAGCGACGTGTGTTCGGCGTTAAGGGGTGAGTCGTTGTCGTCGCCAACCAAACGGCGAGCGGAGGAGAGAACTCGTGGTCATAAGAGGGGATCGAGCTGTATGATTGGTGGTCTTTCGAGGGCACGTCGGGTTCTGTAGTTTTTCTAGCTCGCTTGTGACGCGCGAAATATATCGAGCTATCCGTGACATTGGTGAGCCGGGAGGAAAAGTCTTGCAGGCTCAAGCTGTGGGCGTCTAGAATGACGGAGGCGAGGCTAACATAGCGCCTCTCGGTGATGTGGTTGAGAGGTGTCGACTTCTTCGTATCAAGAAGTGAGGAAGTTAAAGACCCAAGTAACATCCACGACCGCGTCCGTAGCCATATATCACGATTAATGCCGTTGGTATGTGTAAGACGGGCTTGCGCAGGGGCGGTGAATGACCTCGCCCTCCTCCGGGATCGGATTAGGCACGCGAGAGATTTGTAAAAATGGAAGTTGATTAGGTCGGACTGTTGCAAATTATACTTACACGCTATATTAATTACAAACGGCAATTGTAAGCTATTATATATGTACTTGGTACAAGTCCCGACAATTTATAATTGCACACTAGACACTCGACAAGTGGGTCTAAATAGGGTTGTCGCTGGGCTGCTTCTCTTCACTTCCTTCGTCCCGACACAAGGCCTCAAGTTGGTTGTCTTTGTTACTATCCTATTTTGTGAGTGTGATTGTGACTACGTATGCGCTAGTTACCTTCCACACCTTCAATATTTTTACATGTTATGGGCCTCCACTTCAAGTCACTCACAATCGACAACTTTTTTCGGCGATACGCGATCTACGAAACTCGCTAGGAAGGCAATGCCCCTATTGTTAGTTATTTAAGATATAGCACTTTATCCATGCATCGGCGTTCACCCGCCAATACTGTAATATTGCTTTACCCCGTTAAGCATCATTTTGCCAGTCGCTCAAGGAGGACGGCCAGCCAACCACGCAGAGCGCACTCGCTATGTGGGGAGAAGTTGCATACATGTCCGAGCTAGTTAAGGGAAAGGCAGTGGATACTTACTTACAAGGTGCACGATGCGCGTTCTTTTAGCGTCCACCGCACCGACAACGAGTGCTACACCCGACTCGTCCGTAGCTGTCACTTTTGCCCCAGATTGGGCGAAGAACACGGAAAATGTAATTTGAGTTGCCCCGAGGGATCGTGCCGAGGTGTTGTCGGGCAACATGCCGTGTCTCTGAAACCACCGCTAGGAATGATAAGTGCGGCTAGTGGATTTTCCCATTGAATGGCGTCGACTAACAGCCATGGCGCCGAAACTCTAGTCGGCGGAAGCACCCCTTGGTAAGCATGTGGAATCGTAACAGAGCTCTCGCGACCACCCGTCGCCCACTCCGGATGCAATGGCGATGACGATGGAGCATATGGCGCTTTTTAACGCCACACATAACGAGCAAGCGGTTGGGGCTGCTCTTCAACGCGAGCGGGACACACATCGCTACGCTTTGCGTAATACCATCCCCGTGCCGACTCTTGTCGAAAAGGCACCCGCAAATTGGATACATCCAGTTTCCGCCGACGCGGATGGTACACGGTGGCCCTCGGCATATGCGTGGTAGTGGTCAACATCACGTGCTCGGCCCTCGCGATAACGGCGATGAGCGGGGGGTCGCCACCCTGCGATCGACCCTGCGGTCGTTGGACGCGGGATTTACGAGTCGAATGGATTCGGCATGGATTCCATCGACTTCTCCGTTAAAACGAATGTGCCTGCCATGGTGCCGCGCACTGAATTTAAACAATGTAATAAGAAGCATCACATGTCGTTCATGCCCCTCCAGGTTCCACACCTCAAGGTTGTCCCTCAAGGTTGCAATTGAAATGAAATTGAAACTGAAAATGTTTACAACATGTACCGTATGCACCGGTTTACAATAATTACCGTATGCGCCGGTTGCTGTCTCTGGGCCCTCCCAACTATGCCATACATGAAGCTTACAAGTCAGGGCTAGACCGTTGACCACATAAATCCAACCTCTCCAAGGATGTTCGGGGGTTTTACTCCCCCCCGGGGAGAGTGATATGCGAGGTGATGGCGGCGTGCAATTAGGGGCGTGCGAAGGTGCAGTGTGTGGAGCCGCGGCGAGAGGTCGTACGGGAATTGATGCGGTATACAAGTGGGAGATGATGAAGCTATTGGAGAGTGTGCGAGTGGAGTTGTGCAAGGATGCGAGACGTGTCGAGTTGTGCTTTGGAGATGAGTCTGCCAAAAGGGTCAGTGCGGCGGGTGAGTAGAGAGGTGAGGCTTGCGATGGTGGATGAAGGCGGTGTACCCGTGCGGCTCATGACGATGGGGAGGATGTCGACTTCGGTACATGGCCAGTGGCTGCGGATGGCATTTGCGAGGGGTGCGTACTTGGCACGAACCAATTGGGCTGTGTGGGAGAGATTGTGGTCCGTGCATTACTTCCACTCCCCTAACTGAATAGTTTTAATTGATGAGTATCGGCGGCGACCGTTCGTGTGGCCGATGTATCGAGGTTCGAGGAGGCGGATAAATAACGGGTCAAGGTTGCAGCTCATATCGTTCCTCTCCACCTTGCGCTTCGGGACTCGAACGCGTGGGTGGATGAGGTTGCTCAAGTATACGCCTTTGTCATGTTCATGCTCGCCGCTAGCGACAGCAAACGCGCGGACCAAGCGGTCAAGTGTGGCATTGCAACGCGCCCGGACGGAGCTGACGCTAGCGGACGGACGCTAGCGGACGGAGCAGCTGCTTGGGACATACTATGCGAGCGCCTAGACGGCCGCGATCGTTCGCGCGATCCGCCATGCCCCTGCTCGACAGCCAAATGCTTAGACTGAGACTATGGCAGTCCCAAACAGAGTACGCGCATTTCACGCGCAAAACCTTTGACGACTACAACAATACGTGCGAGATGATCGATGGCTCCGCCGCCATCCACCCGTACAACCTCGGCCTATTGTTGCTGCGGGGTATCTCTAGCAATGACTTTTTCGTTTGGGCAAAGCAACGCTTCATCAACTCGTTCGACACTTGCTACCTCATGCCTGCGGGTGAAGTAATGGCGAGTATCCTCCATCCGGCTCAATATATGGATGAGGAGTTCCCCGGCTCAGACCTTTCTGCCCCATTTGCACCAACCCCAACTATCGCACGCTTTATGGCTGCTAGCCGTGGTCAGCATGGGGGGCGTAGACATGGCGGACGCAGTAGTCGCGGTGGACGTGGTATGCCGAACATGTGTGGCGCATGTGGCAGTCTTGACCATGTTCTGTCGCCACGAACTACTGAAATGGTCCATTGCGAAACGCAAGATGGTAAGCTTATTAGAAGTTTGGCACCTTAGGTAAGGCTGTGTTGCGCACCGCGCTTCCGAGTAATGTCCATCACGATGATTTACTCGGATCTTGGCATGACGTTGTGCCTATAGTGGAGGAGAGCACCGACGAATATGACGGCACTGGGGTTTGCGTCTCCGTAAGATGCGATGCTTTCTAGTCCTCCCTAACCCTTGGGCGTTACCTCTGATAATTCCGAGTGATCGATTCAGCTCACTCGATTAACCTCGCATTTTCCGGAGTAATCTCATGTCCTTCGCCCCCCGTTCGGGCACTTTTCATGTGGGTGGTGTAGGTGTTGACCTTTGTCAGAGCGACAAAGTTTAGATTGCTATTCCGCTAGTGTCTAGGCAGATTATTCTTTATACTATTCATGCCTTGTATACACGTACATGTCGGCACGCCCTGCTCAACGCATATGCCGTATGGTCAATGTCAATTAGTTGCAGTCTCACATGGGTGTGTTGAAGCCGTCGGAGAACGGCCTCTATCTTTTGCGCCACTCGCCCCAATATTATGGGAGGCTACCCTCCGTGGAATCTACTGCTGTGCTAACCAAATGTGTTGCACTGACTTTGGCGCCCGCCGGCGGCGCAGCGGCGGCGGCCCCGGAGAGGGGTGCGCTCGCAGCCCCGTCGGCACCTACCTCTACCTCCACGCGGTGGGCGTTGGTAACCCCATAGCCGTGCCAGGTCTGGCACGGTAGGGGGCTGAACGAGGTACCGACAGCTGCGATCCGCAGGATCATCATCTGTCGGGAAGCCATGTACGGAGGGTTTTGGAAAAAGATAATATCCGTACACCGGCACGGGGATCTCCCCCTCGGCCAGTCCGATATGAATTTTCCGCGAGTAAATACTCGCAGATACTCTCCCGACGATGGGGTGGGGGCGGCGTCTGCGAAATATTTTTTGGCGAAGAAGGGTACGGACTGATCAGCGGAGGGACGAGGGTGTTGGAGCTGGCGGCGGACAGCTGGGAAGCAGCGCTAGGGCACGGCGCTCGCTAGCAGTCGCCGGCCCTGCGAGAGCCTTAGGTCTCCCCTGGGGGCGAGGCCTGATGCTACGCAGGACGGAGGTGGGTCGCAGCCGGAGGAGCGGCACGGTCTGGCGGCGGCAGTCATTAGGATTGCCCGCCGCCGGAAAAGCCCGGTACGGGGGGGTTTTGGAAAAATTCCCGTACCCGCCATCTTTTGAGGACCGGTGACTCGATCCATGTGTTCTTGCAACCCCTTCCCTAGTCGGTACCCGGTTATCGATAGGCTGCCTCAGGCAGTGTGCCTAGGGTTATCGTAACGGCACACTATTGAACCATGCAAACACAGTTAGTGTGGAAGATAACGTACGCAAACGTAGTTACAGTCACAGTCCCGCAAACGGAACAGTTAAGGCGACAACCAGCCTACAGGCGTGGTGTCGGGACAACAGAAGTGTGAGAGCTGTAGCCTAGCGACAGCTCTGTACCGAGTCAAACAGTTTATCGGTATGTCCGATCTAGACATGTACTAATCATATCTAGAATAGCTTACAGTAGCTATCTGCAACTAATACGTATGCGGTATTACTTACAACACTCCCCTGCAGGTAGCTACGGGATGAAGCGTTGCATTGGGTCTTGTCCTCCAATGATCGCACTTCGGTGTCTTGCAAGTGCATGTCTTGGGAGGAGTTTGGTGAGCATGGCAGCGTCGGCAAAGCCTGTGAGTTGGAGGCTGTGGTCCAGGCCCCCCCCCCAACGTCAGGCGCATGTGAATGGTGCCATGAAGGGAGCGGAGGACCTTTTGCAGAGCGCGCCAATGTGCCTCTGTGGGTGAGGCTTGGGCGGAGCCAAGGATGCGCAAGACCGGGGAGACAGCGGGGCGCGTGCAGACGGGGGCGTAGTGGGGGCTGCCCAAGAGACTGGGGTGGACGTCTGGGTCAAAGTCGGGGGTTGCGTGTGTCGGTCGCCCGATGACTATGGGGTCAACGGTGGGGCGACGACGGCCACGGGGGGTGTGGTCGCCACGCTTGGCTGGGGAAGAGTGATGTCCATGGAAGAGTAGAGGTGGGCCACCCGGAAATGGAGAGCGGCCAGCCATTGGGGACGGCGGGGCGTACGAATTCGGGTGGTCACGGGAGGGGGGGACGCCGTGAAAGGGCGCCTCCGGGATGAGAGGTATGGGGTGGTGAGGGGCATATCCAACGGGGGGGTGGGGGGGGGTGGCGAGAGTTGTTCAACCGCGATGTCGTGATGGGAGGGGTCGCTGTGTAGGATAGAATCAGCCGGGGGGTATTGGGGGGGTGGTTGCAAGTGTTCACCTACGAGTTCGGGGCGCGAGGGCTCGTTGTGCGCATCGGGGCGGCGTTGTGCGACGGCGGGGTCGGCAACAGGAGCTGCAGCGGTAGCAGCAGACATGGCTGACTGTGCGTCCTGTGGGGCGTAGCCAGGCTGAGGATGCACAAGCAGGGGGAGGGTGTGCACGACGTGGCTGTCCCGAAAGTGTCCGAGGTGAGCATCGTGGCGGCGCTGAGTGACATGGGGGTGCGGAATAGCACTCGCAGCAGCAACAACATCCTCGCCCAACTGCGAGTCGAAACGAGCTGTCAAGTGCGCCACTTGCGCAACGAGCAGCACGAGAGGATCCGGGGGGTGTTCGAGGGGGAGGGTGTGCACGTGGTGGCCCTCCGGAAAGTGTGCGAGGTGAGCGACGTGGCGGCGCTGAGCGACATGGGGGTGCGGATTAGCACCCGCAGCAGCAACAGCACCCGTGGCCGACTGCAAGTCGAAACGAGCTGTCAAGCGCGCCACTTGTGCAAAGATCAGCGCGAGAGTATCCGGGGGGTGTTCGAGGGGGAGGGTGTGCAGGTAGTGGCCGTCCGGAAAGTGTGCGAGGTGAGCATCGTGGCGGCGCTGAGCTACAGGGGGGTGCGATATAGCACCCGCAGCAGGAAGAGCAGCAATGGCGGCCGACCGCGAGTCGAGATACGCGTCAAGGCGCGTCAGTTGCACACGTAGCAGCTCGAGAACACCCTGGGTAGTATGGACACTGCTCTGCTGAGAGCCTGGGTCAGGGGAATCAACAGGTGCAACAGGCGGGTTTTTTTGCGCCATTTCGACAGAGGGCGAAAAAGAAAGAGCTGGATTAAAAACAGGCAGCGGTAAAAACCGCTAGCCGGACTCGTGCCTAACAGCGGTATGCAAAGAGACGGCCTGATGCCCGCCGACCCCTCGGCCTGTAGCCCCGGGGTGTCTCAGAGCACCTTCTCTGTATCCTCCACCCAGTGTGGGGCACAAGTCGAGGCCAAGGCCAGGACAGGTGGAGCGCTGCGCTGATGGCCTAGTCGCTAAGCTAATATGAAAAGGAAAAAAAAAGGTAAGCTACGGCTAGCGTGCAACCTGTGGATGCGTATTCACCCGACAGTGCACCCCCCCGTTCTCCAGCTTGGACCTGTGTGCACCCTGTCCACACACGACGAGTGCGTCGGTGTGGGTGGCTGGCTATCTCCGGCGGGTGGCTGACTTAAGAGGGTGGTGGCGGGTTTTAAAATCGCAGTTTATACTGGCGATACCGCCGACTACAAGTTGAAAGTACTAGGTGTCTATAGAAACTTGCCTTCTGCGGGAGAGCTGTCGATCGCAGCTCGCCGAACCAGGTTGTCGCGCGTGAGTGACGTGAGGCGGGGGCCCATAACCTATTGAACCATGCAAACACAGTTAGTGTGGAAGATAACGTACGCAAACGTAGTTACAGTCACAGTCCCGCAAACGGAACAGTTAAGGCGACAACCAGCCTACAGGCGTGGTGTCGGGACAACATAAGTGTGAGAGTTGTAGCCTAGCGACAGCTCTGTACCGAGTCAAACAGTTTATCGGTATGTCCGATCTAGACATGTACTAATCATATCTAGAATAGCTTACAGTAGCTATGTGCAACTAATACGTATGCGGTATTACTTACAACACACACCGCTCGTAAAGGCGCCCCCCGAACAACGTAAACCACCGGGGGAGGGTACGGACGGCCACAACGCGATCAGATAGGTGTTGGAAACATACGGGAAAAGGACATGGGACAGGAGAAAATCTGGCTCGGGGGCAGGAGAGCCAGCCGGACACCGTCTGCAACCTAGTTCTTTTCTCTTCTCAACCCCCGAAGGAGGAGAGAAGACTCGGCTAGGTGGCGAGCTGCGTCGGATGGAGCGGCTAATATTTCGGGCGGGGTTGAGCACGGATCGAGGCGGGACCGACGACGACCTGAGCGAGGGGGGTTTTTCACCTGCCTTTCCCCCCAAGCTCCGGCACGACCGGAGTCGCACAGGAGCCGAGGTCAGGCAGGTTCGCCTCGACCAGCTCAAGTTGAACAACCTTGTTGATCAGCGACCCCGCAGCGGCTGGAGCATGCCGCGTATCGTGGAGACTAGCGACATTTTATATTTCATAATGTATCCAAAAAAAAACCGTATAGATCGGAAAATAATAAATACCTGGATACGGGTATGTTTTATACGGTATCGTCACTGCCATTGGAGAGATTGGGATTAGTGGTTCACGGTCTACCTCACGCTTCTAAGTCTAGTTAGGCGTAGCAAAAGGGGGGGGCCAGAGACTCCAGTCGGGTTTTACTGGTATTGGAGTGTTTAATTTCAAATCTCAAAGTGCATTGACTTTTGAATGCGACACTATTATTGTGTGGCACTAAGGGTTTGGTCACTTGAACATGCAAAGCCTCCAAACCCGGCATAATAACGGTGTTCCAATTTCGCAAGTGATGCCTAGCTCTCTTAATATTGTCTCTTGCGATTCGTGCTTGCTGATCAAGGCCATTGCAACGCATCGAAATTCGCCTACTCGTGCAAAACCTCCTCGCCCCCTCATGAATCTCTCCTTGGACATATGGGGCCCTATGAATGTGCCGTCACTGCATGGCTTGCGTCATTGCCTCCTTATCATAGATAGTTATACAAACTTCATGTGGGTGAAATGCGCGAAGTATAAGGATGACATCTCTTGTGAGATGAAATTTATCCTAATGGAGGTGTGCCACCTTCATGCTCTGAATATGCTGGTACTTTCGCTCCGGTCGTGACGTTCGTTCGATTGAGCTGCGCCTTACGTCAGATGGGGGGGGGTGCGGGCCGCAACCTCCAAATTACGGGATTCGCGGATGCAAGTTAGTAGGCAAATAATAGCGGACAACGGAAGTCCCGATATGGGTGCTTGTTTATGCCGAAGTTGTGTCATCGAAAAGTTAAACACTATACATGTGTCGCCTAGTCTACTACATGCGAGGCTAAGTACTACTCAGCAAGCTAAGCGAGAGCTAAGCCACCAAGGAGGGCATTTACCTCCGCCGGCGCATGGGCGAAATGTTCGGCAAACCAGTCAGCGGGACTATCACCATCATGGAACGCAACCATAGCGCGATAGCCTACTCGCAAAATCCCATGGTCAATGAGAAAATAAGCACACCGATCTAAAATGGCACTTCCAAAAGGACCATGTGGAACTGAGAACGGTTAGACTGCGGTATTTAACCACCGAGTGGATGGTGGCCGACATGCTCACCAAACCCTTGCCACCATGACTTGCACTATCAAGAAGCGAGAGTGCCATCTTGAGGGAGGCAGACCCTACTATGCAACGCTTAATCCCTTAGCTATCTTCATGGGGAGTGTTGTAAGTAACATTTAATGGTTAATAGTTGCAAACAATTGTTGTAAGATGTTCTAAATGAAGTTAGTACGAGTCCTAAACAAATTCAAATGTACACTAGACATTAGTCTAGTGAGTCTATATATATGGTTATATATATATATATATATATATATATCGGGTTGTCGCTAGGCTGTAGCTCTTTACTTCGTTCGTCGTAGACATCCCGACACCATGCCTTATGTTGCTTGTCGTAGTGAAAGTCGTGTTGTATGACTGTGCTTGTAACTAGGTATGCGCTAGTTACCTTCCATATTAAACGTGTTTGCACGGTTCTACACGGACACGAGGAGGACTGTATTCGGCCTAGAAGTCACTTCACATATGAGGGGAAGAGAAATTTAGGCTCGGCGACTGCTTTGCATGCGTTGACGAAACTAGCCCCGTTAAAACTTAGGTAGATAACTCTGACGCCATCCGGTCCGGCAATACTCGGCTGAGCGTCGGTGGAAACAAAAGAGACGTCGACTTCATCATTCGCGAGGGCTTTGAGTTAACGGCTGTGGCCATCCTGTCCCTTTTGAGTCTCGAGGCGGTAGGTCATGGAATCGGTGATAGCGCGACGGCCATTGCTTCTCCAAGGGAGAGAAGGAAGTTGGCGGAGTCGGAGGCAACGACCATGGGGCAGTTTAACCTCCCCGAAGGTAATAGGAGGTCATGTCAACTTTGGGGTGTAGGATGTGAGTTTCCCGTGGAAGAAGGCGAAGACAATACTAACGGCGAAGTGAGAGTACCGGTCGCCCATCGGGGAGGCTAGCAATGGGTCATCATGGCGTCGAGTGGGTGTGGAGTGGAGTGGGTGTGCTAGGCAGAATGGCAGATATCATCTCGAGTCGGGTGACCACGGACTGCTCGCATTGCGGGAGGGTACGCGGACGTCATACATCTCGAAGGATGGCATGATCGTGCGTATGGGTGGATAAGCCATTTGACTAGGGTATAGCTAATCTGCCTCCCTTTAGCGTGTCAAGGACACATTTGTGGCAGCGTAGAGGGTCGTTTCCACGTCCGGGACGCATGCACCTCCGTCGTTGGGTGTGGGCCAACGCTGGCAAAACTATATATATAAGCTCGTTGTAGGTTAGGTAATGAGTTTTTGGGCATGTAGACCAAACGAGATGTCCACTTTTCTCGACATCGCCGCGAGGTGTGATACTTTAGGCACCTATGGTCTCGCATGTGGGTTTCTCGGTGACCATGTGAGTGGTTTAGTGGGCGTGTTAGTATCGGTGGAGGAATTGCCTAGAGCGGTTGTTCGGGCGGATACAAACGGTGCAAGTGGTGAGGCGAGGAAAGTTGCGGCGACCTTTTGGGCCCCTACTAGGGATTAGAGCATATTCAAATATTGTCCGGGAAGACATGCTTGACGCGCCACCGCCGTAAGGTCTCCCGACAAATGTCATGGTGGTTGATTTCAGCGCTATATATCGTTAGAGAGGTAGAGGGCAGGGTTCAGCATGTTGAGCTTAAAACGATTGCAGCGGCTCTTTATGCGCATGATACATAAACGATAACCGGGAGGTAGGGAGTGGGCGACAGATCGAGGAAGATCGTGTTATTGAGGCGAGGCGTTTTATCGGCAAATTCCACGTAGCTGTGGAGGGGGCAGAGGGGGGTGAGATGGGAGACTCGGTGAAGGAGGGCGGACGGTGGCTGCTCACGAGATGGGGGGGTGGCCTCACGCGGGGTGAAGCTGGGGTCTCCCGGGGGAATTGGGATCATGCTGGGCCGCAATGAACTGGGATAACATGATCTTGTTGCCGAGTCTCGAGTGTGCAATCCATGTAGACGGGCTGATAGGACGGTCGAGGGAGCATGGACCGCCGTTGCTCAGAGGAGAGTCGGGGACCGGGTGCGGTTGGCGCGGGGGGGGGGGGGGGGGGGGGGGGGATGCTTATGTCAGTCTACTATATCGGATATTGGGGAATGAGGCGGGTGCGAAGGGTTGAAGTGGTCGTTAATTGCGGTTGCCCGGTAGTGATGACAGTCGAGCGACGTGCTTGGGTCGACGCATGGCGAAGGGTGATTAGGGGGGTGGTAGATGAATTGGTTGGCGACATGTTCGAGCGGGGATGATTTCGGGCCAAAAGGATATCGGTTGTACCGCCTAGCTGGTGGTCGTAGGCTGGCTGAAGCGGTAGAAAGTATGTCTCGATCACAGGGATTTTTTGGGGGTGAGTTAGGGGATTCGAGATCACCTGCATACGAATTGCTGAATTTCTGTGAAGAATGAAGTGTGGCGGTGAGCGGAGCTAAGCGAGTCTGAAAAATATGGCTATGGCGGCGGGATGACGCCCGGCGATCGAGAGCTAGAAGATCGAAAGGCTTTGAATGGCATCCGGACGAGGAAGGGTTGGCGAGGATTGTGGCGGCGGTCGACGGGCCGTTGAAGATGTGGACCGGAGGATGGGCCATCGTGCAATCGATGTGTACGGCGCCGTTCTTACATGGAATGCGGTGATGTATGTGTAGGTAATCATAGTTAAGCTGATTTTCCGCAAAAAGTCGCCACTCTTGTTGCATATTTCCCCGGTGGTAAGAACTTGTCGTAGAGAAATCTTTGATATGGCTGGTTTTGCTGAATGATAGGCATGGCGCCCAATGTACCTATAAGACTGTTGACGCCGTGAGCGCACCAATCATATCTGCACAAGTAGCCATGCGCGGCTGCAGTGACGACGTATGGCGAAAAGTTTCGCCTCATATCGCAGGGTCGCGAGTCACCAATGCATCTCGTATTAAGCCACTGAGGAGATTGGCGGGTGTGGTTCCAAAGGGGGGGGGGTGATTGAAGGGGAGGGGCTACCGGGATCGGCCTCAGTCTCTAGTAGAAATTTATTTGAAGTTATCATTATGTGAGATGTTCCGGGGCCCACTCAAGCATATATTTTCTTAGGCGATGTCCTTTTCGGATTGATCACAAGGAAATTGGTAACGATAATGGGGAGCATTCGCTGTCGAACGCTGATTGAAACTCCGAGTTAGCGCATATTTTGGAGGTATTAGCCGCGGGCCGGCGCTCCAATGAACATGCTTGATTATTAGAGGTAATGGTTATTTTCGAAGTTAAGCGTGATGAGGGAGTTCCAATAGAAATGCGTATGCAGTGATTCTTTAGCATGTTTGATTGAAGGGGGCTGTTCCGAGTCGATGATGGACAGCGTGACATAGATAGACGAGGATTGAGGCCAAAATATATATGGGCGGAGTGGTAAGGGGCCATGGACTCTTTTTAATTTGACAATTTGGGCAGACGCGCTGTGGAGGCAAGGAAAAATAAACGTTCGCGTCATTTGATGACGTAGCTTTGCCATAGATATTCAGATCGTAGAACATGGGTGGGGATGGGGTAATTAAGGAGCGCGACATGCGGCTAGAGGTCCACCGCATTCTCACCGGAGCTTCACGTGATCGGTATGAGGAATGATGTTGCGTGGCTAGACTTTGTGGCTCCGCACAAACGCCTTGTTTATGTTTCGCTCATTAGTGTACGAACGATATCTAGGTTTTCAGCTGCATGTCCCATGCTTCATCTACCGGGTAGCTTGGCGACTAGAGCAAATCATGCTAAGCCCGACGCTTACCTCCACACTGCATATTCTCTTAGCACATTGTCTAGTCAGGCAGTGCGTGAGTACTTCCCTTTCGCCTTGGATGATGGGGGTGATTGCCTCCTATGGCGGTGGAAATGGTTAGCTTCGCTACCCTAATGGCTGTTCGCCGGCGTGTCATTACGCGGACGCACTTCTGCTCGTAGAGACCGAGGGCGTGACCGTGGTTGTGGACATACAACCGACTCGCTGTCCATCCAAGGTGAAATCATACTCGGAGACATTGACTCAAGTGAGGAGGATTCGGAGCCGGAGGCCGAGTTAGAGCATGAGAAAGAGCCCGGATCAGGAGAGCCTAATCCTGGAGAGCCATATAGAGAAAAAGTTGTAGGGCCGCAACATCGGCACATTCATTTGCAACGGACACCAACGCCGCCCAGCCACCTTTAAGCTCCACAACTGCACGACAAAGTCTTCACCAAACTTCTTTGCGAGCACTTTTTATATATACTTGTTGGAGACAACTGCTACGGAGATGACTCGGGCGGGTGTGGGCTAGAGCTCGGGTTCGGCGGGGGATGGGAGGTCACCCATGGGGAGGTGCGGCAGTTTTTGCTTATCCCCCCCCCCCCCCCCCCCCCCCCCCCCCAAACACTCCCACCACTCGCTGCAAAACCTTCTTGGGGAGACTTTGCAGGGCCGCTGCAAGTGCAAATATTTGTTGAAGAAGACGCAGCACCATTGCGCATATGTGCCCAATATTGTGTAGAGGGAGAGTTGTGCTTGTTCATATGTATCTCTGCGCAAAATCATCAGTGCATTGTCAAGCGCAGTGGTGGCATCTTGCCCCTCAACAAGCTGTCTCATGCCGTGGCACAGCAGTGGGTGGCAAGAAAGATTGCTAAGCAGACTTGAAAATAAGCTTTTGAATCTAGCTCAGCTTTTGGAGGTAAGAGCTCTGTTAATCCGTGTACACACGGAATGGCATGAAGGGGGTTAGAACCGCCGCTTCCCGGAACGAAGCTGTACGCCTTATCCAAGTACCGCCAAAAGTCGGTACCCGATAGGAACATAGTGTGCATATGAACCCATCGCATCGTATCGCGAATGAGCTGCGAACACCTATAGCGAACACCTAAAGGTGGAGGGCTAGGACTCCCCCGGAACTCCGGGACATCATCCCATGAACTCCGGCCGGTGCCCTAGTAAACCCCGCAGTAAACGCGGAGGGCCCATAACATGTTAATCCATGTACACACGGAATGGTATGAAGGGGGTTAGAACCGCCGCTTCCTGGAACGGAGCTGAACGCCTTATCCAAGTACCGCCAAAAGTCGGTACCCGATAGGAACATATTGTGCATATAAACCCATCGCATCGCATCGCGAATGAGCTGCGAACACCTATAGGTGGAGGGCCAGGACTCCTCCGGAGTCCAGCGTACACATGTGTCCATTAGTAGCCCTACGGAGGGATATGTAAACAAGCTCAACTCAGGCAGTAAATTCACTCACGGACAAACAACAACATATTGCAACTAACTAAATGATAGCATATCTTCTCTCTGTTTTGCACCGTGTTGTTATATCATGCTACTTGCATTATGGTCTACCCGTATGCGCCTTTGGAGTCATTTTTGACCGGTTGTGGGGCATACTTATACATTAGATGACCCCCTAACATAAAAAACTGCAAGGGTCACATGTGACCGAGTACGATGCCCACCACCAACCATATGAGTTCACTGAAATTTTCCACCATTCTTCACTATGGTGTGCAATAAAGAGTTTGGATGTGTGTGAACCCATTTTACGCCGATGGATTCTGAGGCCGATGGATGAAGTTACAATATTTTCCGTAAAGACCCTGTCGAGCGCTATTTTTTGCCGTCTCAAGTGGCTTAGATCCATAAATATATATAACCTGCATGGCGTCTATAAAGCTCACAACCGACCTTCATCTTCTACCACAGAAAAAACATGCCTAGAGGAGTAACATACTCTAGAACGGGTGAAATATGAGGGTATCTACATGTGCTCGTACCGGATGGGGGAAACCGAATGGGAGGGGTCACATGTGACCTCTGCCACGCGCAAGTAAAAAATAAGGCCCACACAACCTTTGAAATATACATAGTTTATGTATGATAGACTGTCAGATATGTGTGGCATCTACGGAGCATGGCGCACCTGATATTGCACGTTTTTGCGAGATCGCGAAATTAATCGGGTTTCATATTATCTGAAGAGTACGTTGTGAATCCGCGGTAATGGTACACATGTTCTATCGGCTTGAAACTCTATTGTCTATTTGCAAAGACTCATGCATGACCGGTACTAGTACGGCGTCGCATCGCATGAGGAGCGCGGCGGAGCGCCCCCCTCACGCGCAAGTGCCACCGCATCTATCGTTATTTATGCGTTGCACTTTATATGTCTATTTTAACGTGAGTGTCGAACTGCGAGACAAATACTGACCGACATGGGCAAAAACGGGGAAGTAGTGTGCGTGTGTGTGTTAGAGTGTGCGATGAGAGAGAGATCGTGTGTGTGTGTGTGTGTGTGTGTGTGTGTGTGTGTGTGTGTGTGTGTGTGTGTGTGTGTGTGTGTGTGTGTGTGTGTTAGAGTGCGCATGTGTGTGTGTGTGTGTGTGTGTGTGTGTGTGTTAGAGTGCGCATGTGTGTGTGTGTGTGTGTGTGTGTGTGTGTGTGTGTGTGTGTGTGTGTGTGTGTGTGTGTGTGTGTGTGTGTGTGTGTGCGTGTGTGTGTGTGTGTGTAGGACTACGGGGGGCGGGGCTGGGGATGGCTGACCGGAAACGAAAACACCACTCGAAAGAGGTCGGGAATCGGCAGGGTGAGAATCCGCAGCCATGAAAACGAGGAGGGCGGGATTAGAGATCATAATTAAAACGGAAAAAAGCAGCGGACGAAGCAAGACTTGTGGGTCGCAATGGTAAAAGCCACAGCGGACTCAATACGTAGCGAATGTCGGAAGGGGCGATGAGAGGGGACGTGTTGTGAAACTATGATTTAAAACTTTTTACAACTAGTACCGATAAATCGACCGTTGTCTCAAGGCGTTCCCAATACTGTCATCTAGGTCTTAGGAATCAGGTTTTTCGCATGGGAATCTTCTTTCTCATCCCTCTGCGTCGGCAATAACAACATAAAATAAGTCATAAAAGGACTGCCATGGTCTATCGCAACGCAGAGAACATAAAAAATACTATGTCGCTATCTCCACGATGGGCGGTCCGCTCCCGCCGCTCGAGGGCGCTGATCATCCAAGCATGCCAGCATGTGCTTGTCGAGTCAGACTTGCTTGACCTAGGATCCTAAGCGACTCCGGTCGTGCCGGAGATGGTAGTGGAGTTGGGGGGGGGGGGGGGGGGGGGCAGAATAAACCGGCCGTCGCTCGCGTCGCTGCCCGGGGGCGCCATTATGGGCGGTGTGCTTTCGAATCCTAGCACACCTCTTAAGGCACTCCTGTCGATGGTATGTACCGACGAACGGAGAGATTGGGTGGAAAAGTGTGATCGGGGCTCCGACCTCAAACGTGCCGGGTACCGGAGTTAGTGGGCCTGCCTTAGTGGGTCTGATAATGGACACATATGTACGATGGACTCCGGGGGAGTCTTGGTCCTCCACACATAGGTGGTCGCAGTGTATGCACGATGCGCGGAATTCATATGCACAATATGTTCCAATCGGGTACCGACTTTTGGGGCGGTACTTGGATAAGGCGTACACCTCCGTTCCGGGAGGCGTGGGTTCTAACCCCCCTCATGGCATTTCTAACAAGTTATGGGCCCTCCGCGTATACTGCGAGGCTACCGGCCGGAGTTCATGGGATGATGTCCATTAAGGGGGAGTGTTGATATCCCTTAGTGGGTCTGATAATGGACATATATGTACGATGGACTCCGGGGGAGTCTTGGCCCTCCACACATAGATGATCGCAGTGTATGCACGATGCGCGGAATTCAGATGCACAATATGTTCCAATCGGGTACCGACTTTTGGGGCGGTACTTGGATAAGGCGTACAACTCCGTTCCGGGAGGCGTGGGTTCAAACCCCCCTCATGGCATTTCTATCAATAATCAAAATGGGGTTTTTCCGGCGGCTGCCGATCTAATATCAGCGTCGCTAGATCGTGCCGCTCCTCTCGCCGCGGTTGTCCTCCGTGCTGATGGTGTCGAAACTCCACCCCCTTTATGGGTTTGCTTTTAAGGATACATACATATATCAATGGGATAAATAGATAAAGTTCAAACATATCAGAATAAGTACGTTGAAAGGTTTGCAGCACTTAATTACTCTAGTAAGAAAAAGAAACTCGTATTAACCTACTGAAATGATTATTTTCGACGAGGGTGAGCGCTCAACAACCGCTATGCTCATGGACCATATCCTGATATCCCCCGGTGCCCATGCTCTTGGTACATCATTTAACTCCACGACCGTATTGTCCACGTGCTTGAAAAGTTCATGCTTGAAGCGGCGGCTACTAAGGGCCGGGACTTGCGGTTGGAGGTCCGATGTATTCGGTCGGGAGCTTCACGAGATCGCCCTCGGGATGTGGCTTGGTTAGACATTACGGCTCCGCAATGCCATCTTGTTGTTGATGTGACGGTTACAAGTGCTCGCACGAACACCAATGTTCCTCGTATAGGTGCTCGTCTCCCACTCCCTGGCAGTCTTGCATTGGGAGCTCAACATGGCAAACTTGATGCGGATCTCCGCAATTCTGCTTTGCTTGGCACGCCTTCGGTTCAGTCGATCCATGACAACGATCCCTTCGCCATGGAGGATGGGGGCCGGTTGGCGCCGATGGCGGCTGAGTTGGTTGATCGCTTGGATTTTTTGTGGTTGTCCGTCGCTTCCTTGGCATGGGTGCCGCTGACTCTCGTTCCTTGCGCTCTAACCGTTATATCCGTATGCATCATTTCGTTCGTCGATCCACTTCTGTTCCGTTTCGGCGTTTATGGGGGGATGTGCGACGTGGATTCATGCAACGTCTTTCTGCTGCTCTTCATGGCACTCTGGGGTCCTATCTCCGCGACGCTTTTCAGGAGGGCTGTGCCGATGCTGTGGCATGCCTTCCTGTTCCTCGGGCTTAGGTTTTTTCCTCTTTTCTTCTTTTTGCTTGGTGGCCTCCACTGCTTTTTATCGTAAGAAAGTTTTTACTATTTTCGACGACGTGTTTTATCTTGAGATTATTTTATTTTATTTTATTCAAAGTTCCATGTAGTGAATTAATGCAGTTTTCCGCGTCGCGGTCTGTCGCATCTTCGGCCTACCCTCATCTCGCATCCTCTCTTTTCTACGCTCCCCCACTGCTTGTGCTTCTTGCCATCTCTCGGTTCAAGCTATGCGGGGTGCGTTCTCGTCGGCGAGTGTTGACATGTCGGATGATGCGTGGGCCACTGCTTTTGCGGACCATTTGGCTCGTTGCGGCGGAGATGCTTCGGTCCACACCGCTCACTCTTGGTTAGTGACGGCCCTTGCGGAAATCATCTCCGAGGTTCGTGGCGCACTCGGGGTTGGCGTCGAGGTCCTCACAGATCCCACCATGTTAGTTCAACTCCCCAACGGCAACGACGGTCTCCCCGCGGATGTGGGTGTCTTGCACTATCACGGCATCCGAGGCTCAAAACTTGCCCTTGATGCCGTGGTTTCCGGTTTGTTCGGCGTGTCTAGCCCCCCGTCACCCGAAGTCGCTCTCCGCCGTGCTGAGAAGACCAAGTTCGAGAAGTACTCGGAGGGGTTGAGGAGTCGCCCCGACATCCGCTTCATTCCCTTTGCAGTCACGGAATTTGGTACTCTTGGCGGCCACGCCACGGCTTTCTTGACGGAGCTAGCCAAGCAGGCAGCCGCATCTAAAGGGATGCACGTGGGCAAGTTGTTGGCCTCCTGGCGTCGAAAGGTCTCTCTCGCCGTCCATGTTGCTCACGCGGACAACGTCTTGCGTGGTTTGTCCGCCGCTGCGGACGGCACGGAGGCCGCTTCTTCCTCGGCTGGGATGCCTTCTCCGGCCACGGCGCTCTTCACCCGCGCCATGGGCCGCAAGCGTCCCCGTGCTTCCTCGAGCGGCGCGTGAGGCGCCGCTTGTCGCCTCCAAGTGTTGCATTCTCGGCGTGGCTTTAGAGTTTCCTTAGTATAATCTGCTAGGTTTATGCACAATGTAGTGCTTTCCTTTTTCTGTGCTTTGGATTCCGTGATCCTCTTGTCACTCTTGCCCTCTTGTTTCCCCTCCCACTTTCCCTGTCCGTGCTCATCTGGTTCTTCTTGTAAGCAAAAATGTAGTGAATTAATATCTCGAGATCCATCAATCCTCGGTGTGGGCATCTGTTTTTTGCGAATCTCCCGTAGACCCGTAGTAGCGTCGGCGTAGCCTCCCCGCAGATACGGATGATGTACGGCAGGTTCTGAGCAAGACGATTCGTGCACATAAGGGTATATTGCACTATCACGGCGTTACCTCCGTTCTCATCGCCATGATTCCGTTTGTAATTTTTTTTTTTTTTTTTTTTAGGGTTTAATTCCGTTTGTAATTCGACTCCCCCCTTTGATGTTTGTACAATAAGAGTTGAATAAACACCCGACTGCCCACGCTCGTACGTGATGGGTCGGCGAATGCGCAAGGAAATATTAAGACTTAGTTAGGACAGACTGGCAGGACTGAGGCTAGCTAGAGGAGCGGACCCAGGAAAGTATTAGTCAGGACTCAGGAAATATTAGGGACTCAGAGTAGGACAGGACCAAGGAATATAGCATTATCGCTAGTCAGGATTCTAGAAATATTGGGGACTCAGTATTGGGGACTCGGGACAGAATGCAAGAAAAACGTACGTCTTCATGAAGTTCAACGCAAGCCGGATGTGTACTGTGGTACACTGTCGCGACAGATATGTACGGTAGAGCGAAGGGCGCGAATACTGCCTCCACTCGCTATGTCGGGTATATCTTTCAGGTATTATTTGCGATACACCGCCAACAGGGGCATCGCTTCCGAGGCGGCGCGTCAGAAGCAATTGCGCGATACACATCACTTGCATAGTTGCGCTGGGCAGCTCAGCGGTGGCGAGGCTTGGGGTAAGAGTGAATGAAATATCGCCCGGTGACTACTGTTGACGCTCCGTACCTCTTGCTTGTGTATCGTACGACAACCACTCCCTACATATTATTTCCGGTTTCTTCAGCAGTGACTTCGCCGTTCTCTGACTTTAGTGGTGCAGGAAAAAAACTCGGAATTAGGCAAACCGCTAGCTCCTCGGCCGGATTAACAGCATTGATTTGGTTGGATTCTAACACGTAAGTCTCTCGGCAAACGTCGGTTAGTCTCTACCAAATTTCTTAGATAGCTACCCGTACGGAGCACTACTGGCTAGTCGCTACAGTATTTTTCCCAAGCTCCACACCGCCTTCTCCACGTTGGCGAACGGAAGCCGTCGTACCAGGGCAGGTACCTGTATACCGGATACCGTGCCAATTTATTAAATAAATTATTGCGCCGAATATTATCCTGGCGTGCCAATTGGTCGCCGCAAGACCTGAGTACCAGTACTTACGTGGGAGTTGCTGCTACACTACCGAGTTATACGTCTCATGTTGGTGTGGCCTTAAAGCAACCACACCAACAGCGCACGGCGCACAATAGCTTGCGATTGCTGAGTCTCCGTTTCCTCAGTAGCGTCAGGTGCTTGCCGCGCCCAGATCTATCGCGTCCCGCCTGAGCCAGCCGCCGCTGCCGATTGCCCCAGGCGCGCCGACTTCTTCACTCCTGCTGACCTCTAAGACCAACTGTCTCAGTCACTTAGGGCGCGTGCTGTACAAGTACCTCATCCGTACCCCGTCAATCAGACCTCGCTGCCGCCCGTATCCCGCCGCTCCGCGTCAATTGCTCCGCTGCCTCGCCCCCGTTTGACTTCATTAAGCACAGTCACGACTGCCTTGTGGACTTTGCCGCAAGCGAATCTGTCGGCGCGCACGCACTGCTGTCGCTCCACGAAGCCAATCTGCCGCTGTCTCGGACTTGCCGTTTGGTTTTCCGATCCTTCGTTTCTTTCGCTCACTCGGTGACACTCACGAGCTCCTAGCACCGCCTCCGCTCCCCATCAGGATCACGAATCCCTAAGGCGCTGTTTACGGTGTTTTGCCACTCGGCTTCTCAGCGAGCGCTCTGGTGCTATGACCCGTCTCTTCAGGTGGCGAGTTATTTTGGCGGCCGGCGATGAGCGATGACGAGGGACAGTCCGGAAAGCGGTGCGCCCCCCGCACCCTCACCTTCCTCAGCTCCGGCAGTAGCAACTTACGGAACACCCACCTCCTGGCGCCGGGAGAGCTTTGTATTTGCGTTGGTGCGAGTAGTTTTCAAGGAAAACATTTTATTTGGGGCGGCAGGCGCAAGTCGCTGGAGACACGCGAGGGGTACGAGGTGGTGCGGCCTCAGGTCCAAATGATAGAGCCGCAGCAGCCCGTGAAGCGCAGGAACTCGCTGGAGGTGAGTGAGACTCCGGCAAAGGGGCATAGCTGGGCGCTGAAGGAGTGGGACTATGTGTTATGCTCTGGCTTACCCTTTCTCTGTGGCTCGCTGGCTGAAGCTCACCCTCGTGCTGCTGTGCCTCCTCTCACCCACTCCTCCCTCTTCTTGCAAAGGCGATGTGCTCACCATCATACATAGCCCGAGAGAGCCAGCGTCAGGCATCTCACCGCGTATCTCTTGATAACTGCGCGTAAGCATCCCCCCCTTGGGCACCCACACTTCCCCCCTCCCCTCCACACACACACACACACACACACACACACACACACACACACACACACACACACACACACAGGCACAGGAACAGACAAATACATAGACACACACACACATACATAGATACACACAGTCACACACATACGCACATGCATAGACAGACACATACATAGATAGACACACAGTCACACACACACGCACGCATGCACACGCATACGCACACACATGCACAGCAGACACAGAGAATTGCATTGACAGATACATAGTCGCACACGTCGTACAGGCACGAACAGACACATACAAAGACAGACACACAGTCACACACATCCTCACACACACATACGCATGCACACACGTACGCACTCACGCACGCACACACACACACACACACACACACACACACACACACACACACACACACACACACGCGCGCGCGCGCGCGCCAAACATGCACTGTCTCAGCGCCTACATGATTTCGCTGCACCCTACTCGGATAAGGGCAACTACTTGTGTCCCTGAACTGCTGAACCAGTTAGGCTTAGTCGTCCTGTGTGTGGCGGTAAGCAGTGGAGCTCTACTCACGGTCGCTTGTGCTTATGGTCAGGCTGGAGAACAAGAGGAGGCTGTCTCAGGATCTCAGTCGTGACGTGGACAAAATCAACCATCAGCTCGGCCAGCTGCTGTTCGCAGGCGGGAAGCCACCCGATCTGGGGAAGGATCAGCCGATGGGGGGCAGCATGGACACGCGGCGCACGCGGACGCCCCAGTCATACGCGGGTGGGAGGAACTCGATTGGCGGGGGAGCGGCCTCCGGCAGTGGCTTCGGCAGTGGTAGCACGGCTCCCTCGCAGGCGATGCCATGGCAGAGTGCGGGCGAGTCCACGACGTCCACCACCCTCCCTTGGATGTCAGCCCCGCCTGTGGCCACCTGCGGCGGTGGGACAGGTCTCCCTTGGGACCAGGGCGCCGCATCTGGCTCTGGCCGCAACGTGCTGGGCGCTAACCACCGCAGGACGAGCGTGGAGGCACTCAACCGCGCCGTTCAGCAGTCAGGCCTCCCCATGGGCAGCGGGCGAGTGCCCCCATTCACTACCTTCTCAACACCCTTTGCTTCTAGTTCCATTACTATGTCTGTTTTACGTCTGTGCCCTCCACTTTGCTATGTTGTAGTATGTTTTCCAACGTTTTATCTGTGCCTGCTCCGTTTGTGTATGTATTTATGTGTTTGCATTTGTAATCTGGCAATAATAGTTAAAAAGGTAAAGATGGGGTGTCAGAATGCGTGGAGACTGAGATGAGCGGGTGCTGTTGTTCAGTGATCCGGTTCAGCAACCCCGCAGGAACTCGCTGCAGGCGATGCCGGGAGCAGAGCAAATGTTCGCCAAAATGGGGCCGGGGCCAGCTCAGCCAGCACCGCCCACAACAGACATGGAGGCTCTTTACAGCTCACCTGACGATTTAGTTGGCTTCCCGGAACCTCCCCTCCCACCCCCTGAGCATCGGGTAAGTAGAGCCGAACATAACTGGGCTACTTATGCGCATGATAAGGGTTCGTCTCTGGAATGACGGAATGACAAAGAACATGACCATCTCGCTGCCTTTGCCCTTGCCCAGGGTATGGCTATGGACCCTCCGCCACCGCAGCAGTCACCACCGCAGCAACAGCCGCAACCCGCTTTGCCACCGCCTGTCTCCAAATCGTTGCCTCCCTCGGCATCCATACCCGACCTTCCAGGTGATCGCGTTGTCCAATTCAAATCCAATACCTTTCTCCACACCTTAAGAAAGGACTACGCTGATTTGCGTTCCATCTCGTCCCCCCTGCTACGAATGTGCTGGACTTTAATTTCAATTGGGTTTATCTATGGTATACATGGCCGTAGCACAATAAAATATACCGTAACACGAGAATGTGTACTTCGAAACAAATCAGGGCATCTCTTAATGCACGTGTCTCATTGCGTATATGGGTACTGTTACGTGTTCCCAGTGGGTTTTTTCCCTCTCTTCCTTTTGTGTTATTGAACGCAACTGTTGCGTTTTTCTACGCTCAGGCAGCGGGCCCAGCAGGAAGGTCCCGTGGCACCGCAAGATTGTGAAGACATTCAGTAAAAAGGACAAGGACAAGATGCAACAGTGACACCGTCGGGCGATCAGCTACCCTCCCCACCCCCACTCCAGGGGGGGCACACGTTGTCTCATTGCACCGACAGAAAAGATAAATGGGCGGCCACCCTCTTCACCTGTGCCCCACCTCGTGCCTGCGCTAGTCCCGTGGCCATGGAATTCAATAATTGCGCAATAAGCCATTCCCGTTTTTGCTCAATACAATCAGAGGCAAGGACTACGTCAATCAAACTACTGATGTCCCAACATGTCCCAATACACATTCTGTCGCAATCGTAGCAATGCCGTGTGCAAAGCACTTCATACGCATGCAGCACATACCTATTTGTACAGTTATAAGCCCAGAAGGGCAAACAAATGATGTTAATGGAGGGTGTTGGTGTTGGAGATGGGGAGAGAATGATCGTATTGGCGGTTACATGCGAGTCGGCCACCAAAGTGGAGGGGTTACCCCTTTCAAACAAAAAACTTGACACCGTCGTCGTCGCCGTCGCCACCTTTGAATAACCTGGACCATCGCAAAGGCATCGGTGGGGATGGATGAGGGCAGGCATGAGGAGCTGAAGAGAATGGCTTGTAGTGTAGCAAGAACGGGCCGACACGCACACACACACACACACACACATGCATCGAGAAGAGTGGGTGGTAGCTATGAGGGGTTGAAATGCACAGCTTGGACTGTGGATGTACAAAGAGTGTGTTGGGGGGGATCGGGGATATGCAAGAGCGCCTGTCGTACCTCGCGTGCCCCCGCGACTCCAGACGCTGGATGGCCCGCAACAGTCCCAGCCCCTCCCCCCCCCCCCCCCCCCCCCCCCCCCACCCCACCCCACCCCCACCACCACACACGCACACAGACACAGACAAACACAGACAAATATATAGACACACACATAGATAGACACACAGTCACACACATACGCACATGCATAGACAGACACATACATAGATAGACACACAGTCACACACACACGCACGCACGCGCACGCATAAGCACACACATGCACAGCAGACACAGAGAATTGCATTGGTAGACACACAGTGGCACACGTCGTACAGGCACGGACAGACACATACAAAGACACGCACACAGTCACACACATCCTCACGCACACATACGCATGCACACACGCACGCACGCACGCACGCACACACACACACACACACACACGCGCGCGCGCGCACGCACGCACGCACACAAGCCAAACATGCACTGTCTCAGCGCCTACATGATTTCGCTGCACCCTACTCGGAGAAGGGCAACTACTTGTGTCCCTGAACTGCTGGACCAGTTAGGCTTAGTCGTCCTGTGTGGAGGTAAGCAGTGGAGCTCTGCTCACGGTCACTTATGCTTATGGTCAGGCTGGAGAACAAGAGGAGGCTGTCTCAGGACCTCAGTCGTGACGTGGACAAAATAAACCATCAGCTCGGTCAGCTACTATTTGCAGGCGGGAAGCCTCCAGATCTGGGGAAGGATCAGCCGATGGGGGGCAGCATGGACACGCGGCGCACGCGGACGCCCCAGTCATACGCGGGTGGGAGGAATTCGATTGGCGGGGGAGCGACCTCCGGCAGTGGCTTCGGCGGCGCTAGCGGCAGTGGTAGCACGGCTCCCTCGCAGGCGATGCCATGGCAGAGTGCGGGCGAGTCCACGACGTCCACCACCCTCCCTTGGATGACAGCCCCGCCTGTGGTCACCTCCGGCGGTGGGACAGGCCTCCCATGGGACCAGGGCGCCGCATCTGGCTCTGGCCGCAACTTGCTGGGCGCTAACCACCGCAGGGCAAGCGTAGAGGCACTAAACCGCGCCGTTCAGCAGTCAAGCCTCCCAATGGGCAGCGGGCGAGTGCTCCCATTCACCACCTTCTTAAGAACCTTTTTGCTTCCAGTTCCATGATTATGTCTGCTTTACGTCTGTGCCATCTACTTTGCTGTGTTGTAGTATGTGTTCCAACGTTTTATTTGTGCTTGCTCCGTTTGGGTATGTATGCATATATACATGTGTTGTATTTGTATCCTGGCAGTAATAGTTAAAAAGGAAAACATGGGGTGTCAGATTGTGTGGAGACTGAGATGAGCGGGTGCTGTTGTTCAGTGATCCGGTTCAGAGATCCCGCAGGAACTCGCTGCAGGCGATGCCGGGAGCAGAGCACATGTACGCCGAGATGGGGTCGGGGCCAGCTCAACCCGCACCGCCCGCAACAGACATGGAGGCACTGTACAGCTCACCTGACGATTTAGTTGGCTTCCCGGAACCTCCCCTCCCACCCCCTGAGCCTCGGGTAAGTAGAGCCGAACATAAGTCGGCTACTTATGCGCATGATGAGGAACTTCGTCTCTGGAATGACTGAATGATAAAGAACATGACCACCTCGCTGCCTTTGGCTTTGCCCAGGGTATGGCTATAGACCCTCCGCCACCGCAGCAGTCACCACCGCAGCAACAGCCGCAGCCCTCTTTGCCGCCGCCTGTCTCCAAATCGTTGCCTCCGTCGGCATCCATACCCGATCTTCCAGGTGATCGCGTTGTCCAGTCCAATACTCTACCTGTCTCCATATTTTAAGAAATGTCTGCGCTGATTTGCGTTCCATCTCGTCCCCCCTGCTACGAATGTGCTCAACTTGAATTTCGATTGGGTTTATCTATGATACATAGCCGTAGCGCAATAAAATATGTTGCAACACTTAAATGTGTACTTCGAAACAAAGCAGGGCATCTCTCAATGAACGTGTCTTATGGCATACAGAAGGGTACCTGTACTGTTACGTATTCCCAGTGGATTTTTTTCATCTCTTCCTTTTGTGTTATTGAACGCAACTGTTGCGTTTCTTCACGCTCAGGCAGCGGGCCCAGCAGGAAGGTCCCATGGCACCGCAAGATTGTGAAGACATTCAGTAAAAAGGACAAGGACAAGATGCAACAGTGATACCGTCGGGCGATCAGCTACCCTCCTCAACCCCACTCCAGGCGGGGGCACACGTGACATGCGTTGTCTCATTGCACCGACAGAAAAGATAAATGGGCGGCCACTCTCGCCACCTATGCCCCACCTCGTGCCTGCACTAGTCCCGTGGCCATTGAATTCAATAATTGTGCAGTAAGCCTTTCTCGCCTTTTTTGCTCAATACAATCAGAGGCAAGGACTACTTCAATCAAACTACTGATGCCCCATCATGTCCCAATACACATTCTGACGCAACTAAAGCAATTCTGTGTGCAAAGCACTTCATCCGCATGCTGCACGTACCTATTTGTACAGTTATAAGCCCAGAAGGGCAGACGACAATTATGCTAATGGCGGGTGTTCGCGTTGGAGATGGGGAGAGAATGATCGTATTGGCGGTTACATGCGAGTCGGCCACTGAAGTGGAGCGGTTGCCCCTTTCAAACAAAAAACTTGACACCGTCGTCGTCGCCGTCGCCACCTTTGAATAACCTGGACCATCGCACAGGCATCGGTGGGGATGGATAAGAGCAGGCATGAGGAGCTGAAGAGCATGACTCGGAAGTAGCAAGGATGGGCCAACACACGCACACACACACACACAGACACACACACACACACAAAACAGGTATCGAAAAGGGTGAGTGGTAGATATGAGGGGTTGAAGTGCACGGCTTGGATTGTGGATGTATAACGAGGGTGTGCATGCATGTGTTTGGGGGGGTCGGGGATATGCATGTCGTACCTCGCGTGCCCCCGCGACTCCAGGCGCTGGATGGCCCGCAACAGCACCTCCTTGTGCACCCCCTCCAGATCTGTAGTCCACTAGACGAGCAGTTAGATCCGCAGTGGCGCACGCGAGTTGCACCTGACAGACCAAAGTAAGTCAGGGAGGACAGTGCGGTGCCTACCTGTCCCCTTCGTCTCTAAGCCCGTGGATATCTCGTCTACCGTCATAACGACGTCGCTCATCCCCGTTGACTGCGCAAAAGAGTGCAGCAGCTGCGCCCAGTCCTCCAACTGTGGGCAGTAAAGAGACAGAAGTAGGAAAGGGAGTCATTTAGTCCAGACTACCCAAAAGGACACTGACGTTGCTGCGCCAATCGGATTGACTGTCACTCACCGATCGCCAATAGATGATGCAGTTCTGCTGTGCGCTATTAACCCACTCTGCCTTGCCTGCAAGTATGGGCATGCATCTCAGCAGCACATACATCACGCGTGACATGACTGAGTGGTGAAGAGATGGACGCGTGAATGCTGCCAACATGTGCACAGAGCGTGTGTCGCACCCGCAGTCACGGCGGCGCCCAGGATTGTCGAAATGGCGTCCTGATTTAGGCGCCCTGGCCATGCACGTCGCATCAAGTCAAGGAAAAGGTCAGGCGGTCAGGCATATAGAATGGGGTGATCTGTGTTGCGTCTGGGAGTAGCTTCAAACGCAGGAGAACAAGGCACTGCAACAGAAACAATAAAAAAACATTAAATCGATAAGTTAGAGTAGATGTTTTTGGAGGGAAGGAGCTCACTGCTGATGTCCTTGTTCTCGAAAAGTGGGAAGTTTTCGGCCGCATTGGATGGAATCACGTATATCTGTAGGCCCAGAAGAGCGACAGGCAAGCTGTGTCAACGCAATCACGCGCTGACATGTAGTGTATGCAAGAGAGGGGAGAGGAGAGTCGAGACTGACGGGATGGCGAATAATGAAGGGGCTCCACCTTGTGTCGTTTGCAGTAGGATAGTATGAGGTCGTGCCACAGGCTAATCTGCTTCTCGCGCGTCTCAGCTACTGGCTGAAGCCTGTCGAAGGACAGGCCGTGCGAGGTCAGAGGAGTAGAGCAACCCGGTCAGTCTGTGGAGCATCCCGTACAGCGAAGGGGAGGCTCACGTAAAGTATGGCGGATAGCTCCAAAACTTTGGCAGCTCCATATGGGGCTCGGGAGCTCGCCCCGGACGTCCTGTAGATCGCCGTCTGTCAATCTGCGCTTGCGATATCAAATCCAAGGCTCTAGCTGGTTCAAGCAATATCAATCACACCGGTGCTGATCAACCCTTGCGATTGTCGTTGTCGTAGTCTGCGATAGTGCGATAGCAGTGCTCGAGTCACTAGTGAGGGGGATCCGGACGCTATCGACTCGCAAATAGTCGGCTTTATATCCCACCCGTACGATATTGCTGCGGGTGGGAATTTTTTTTATTTTTTTTTTATATTTTTTATTTTTTTATTTTTTTATTTTTTTTTATTTTTTTTTTATTTCCCCCCATCCTCGTCGGTCGGAGGACCTCGTCGGCGAAGGACCTCGTCGGAGCTCAGGCAGGTTGCCCCCGCCTGCTCCTCACCCTCCCTCCCTCCTCCCTGTTCGTAGCGGGGAGGCTGGGGAGGGGGTGGCTCTACGTGTTTTGTAGCGATCAACGCTGCTCCCGGGGCCTCGTTATGGCCGACGACCGGGCCATTGACCGGCCTTCGCGTCTTGCTCCCGGGCCGTCCCGACTGGCTTCCCCTTCTCCTCTTCCCCCTTTCGCCCGGTCCTCCGCGTCTGGACCTCCCCGTCGCGATTCTGCTGCTCGTCGGGCCCGTGCTACGGTCCGTGCGTCGTCTGTTGTCCCCCCCCCCGCATCCCTTGTCGGTACCTCCGCATCGGGGCGCCGCGCTACTCCTCGTCACAATGCGCGACGCCCTCTTCGCTCTGCTTTGTCTCTACCCCCCCTCGGTGGCTCTTGGGCATCTGTCGTGCGCGCCACTTGCGCCGTCCGTCGCCCGCTTACGAGTCGGTCGGAAAAACCTGCTCCTCTGCGGCGAGCTGCTAGGGCTACCGCTGGTGGGCGGCGGGCTGCCCCTGCCGCCGGTGGTTCGAGGGAGGCGGCCGATGCCTTTCAGCGTAGAGCTGCTGCCGCTGTTGCTGCAGCAGCCGCCTGCCATAGAGACGCTGGTAGTGGTGGTACCGACGTTGCTGCTGCTGCTGGTGCTGCTGTTGGGGCTGGTCGGCGCACAGCTGCTGTTGCTGCTGCTGCTGCAGCCGGCGGAAGTAGAGACATTGGTAGTGTTGGTTCCGCCGTTGCTGCTACTGCTGCTGTTGCTGGTGCTGGTCGGCGCACGGCTGCTGCTGCTGTTGCTGCAGCAGCTGCCGGACATAGAGACACTTGTAGTGCTGGTGCCGCTGTTGTTGCTGCTGCTGCTGCTGCGGAGAGTGGTGCTGGTCGGCGCACGGTTGCTGCTGCTCTTGCTGCAGCAGCCGGCGAACGTAGAGACACTGGTAGTGTTGGTTCCGCCGTTGCTGTTGCTGCTGCTGATGGAGGTGGTGCTGGTCGGCGCACGGCTACTGCTGCTGTTGCTTCAGCAGCTGCCGGACATAGAGACACTGGTAGTGCTGGTACCGCCGTTGCTGCTGCTGCTGCTGCTGCTGAGGGTGGTGCTGGTCGGCGCACAGCTGCTGCTGATGTTGCTGCTGCTGGTGGTGGTGCTAGTCGGCGCACGGCTGCCGCTGCTGTTGTTGCAGCAGCTGCCGGACATAGAGACACTTGTAGTGTTGGTTCCGCCGTTGCTGCTGCTGCTGCTGCTGCTGAGGGTGGTGCTGGTCGGCGCACGGCTGCTGCTGCTGTTGCTGCAGCAGCCGGCGGACGTAGACACACTGGTAGTGCTGGTGCCGCTATTGCTGTTGCTGCTCCTGCTGTTGGTGGTGGTGCTGGTCGACGTACGGCTGCTGCTGCTGTTGCTGCTGCAGCTGCCGGACATAGCGACACTTGTAGTGCTGGTGCCGCCGTTGCTGTTGCTGCTGCTGCTGGTGCTGCTGTTGGGGCTGGACGGCGCACAGCTGCTGCTGCTGCTGCTGCAGCAGCCGGCGGACGTCGAGATACTGGTCGGGTTGGTGCTGCTGTTGTTGTTGCTGGTGCTGGTGCTGGTGCCGTTCGGCGCACAGATGCTGCTGTTGTTGCTGCAGCAACCGGCGGACGTGGAGACATTGGTAGTGCTGGTGCCGCCGTTGCTGGTGGTGGTGCTGCTGGTCGGCGCATGGCTGCTGCTGCTGTTGTTGCATCAGCCGGCGGACGTCGAGATACTGGTCGTGTTGGTGCCGCCGTCGCTATTGCTGGTGGTGGTGTTGCTGGTGCCGGTCGGCGCACAACTGCTGCTGCTGCAGCAGCCGGCGGACGTCGAGATAATGGTCGTGCTGGTGCCGCCGTTGCTCCTGCTGCTTCTGCTGCGGCTGTTGGTCGGCGGTCGACTGTTGCTGGTGAGAATGGCGTGTGCAAAGCCGCATCTAGGGGTGTTGGTGTTACTGGTGTTGCTACGGAGGGTGCAGCTGCTCATGCTGCTACACGTGGTGGTGCTGGTTGGAGTGCGGAGAGTGCCGTTCCTACTGGAGATCAGCGCGCTCCTGCTGATGTGCGGAGGGCTACAACTTGGGGTGTTGTTACTGCTGCTACTGCTGCCGGTAGTGAAGGTACTTCATGTGGTGGTCCTAATGGGCAAAGAGCTGGCTATGTTGCTGCCGGAGACCCCTTGGCACCTGTTGGTGGTGGTTGGCGCTCAGCCGTTGCTACCAGTGTCCATGAGCAGAGGACTGCGGCGAGTGGTGCTGCATCTGTTGCAACTGCTACATCTATGGGACTTGCGGCTGCCGGAGCTCGCTCGCGCCGGGCTGCTAGTGATGGTGCTTGTGGGCGCAGACATGTGGCTGGTGGCAGGGCCGCTGGTGGTGCTTCTGCACCTGCCTGTGCTGACCCGCGCCCGGTTGCTGCGGCATGGGCTGTTGGACAGAGAGATCCAGCAGGTGATGGCGTTGCTAGTGGTGCTCCCGCAAGTGCCGGCCAGCGACTCGCCGATGCTGCCACAGCCCGTGGGCAAAGGATTGACAGCGGTGCCGGTTCTGCAGCTACCGGTGCCAATGGGCAGAGTGCTTCTGCTGCCGGGCGGAGGGCTGGAGCTGGTTGGCGGCGAGATGATGCTGTTGGAAGCTGGCGAGATGCGGTTGCTGCAGTTGGTGCCCATGCTGGAGCTTCAGGGTCGGAACCGGGCCTAAGTGCATCGGGTGTTCTATCCCCGTCGCGGGGGGAATGTTACACTTGCGCTCCGTGTGGCATACGGTTTGCTGGGCGTAAATGGCGCTCTAATTTCGCCAGACACACGAACATGTTCATAATTGGCAATGGCCCCTCTACTTCCGCACACCGTCGCCAAGCTCGCCACCTTGCGACCTCCTCTCCGGCCTTGTTTTCCCTTTGTGCCTCGGGCGACCACCTTCTATCTGCCACCCAAGCTCGCCCTCTTACCGCTCCATGCCTACACTGTGTGGCTGCTCCCGTTTCTCCAATGCTGCCCCACGACTATGTTGGCAGCTCCCGGCCGCCGCTCATTGGATCACGCCCCCTCCGAATGGCTGTCACCCCTCCCCCCCCTGCTTGGGGTGGCCTCCCCCCCTTGGCTCCACTCCCTTCCCCACCCCGGGCCGAACCGGAGCTTACCCCCCTCACTCCCCCCCCTACACATGATGGACCCCCGATACCTCATGGACAACCTTTTATGCCCTCATCTGCAGCTGCACTCCGCCGAGAGGCTGCTCTCCGATCCCCCCCTCGGGCCGCTACTCCTGCCTCATGGTGCTCCGACAACGACCCGGTCGCTTGTCTACTTGAGTTCAGACCTGTCACTGCGGCCCGAGGGGTTTGTGCGACAGCGAGAGACGACCTACGTTCTGCCCTACAAGACACCCTTGAATATGCGACCTCCCTTCCCTCAACGGACTCTCGGGCTGCTGGAGCTTTTTTGGCAATTCACCTCTTTGGCGGCCTCCTCCTCCGACCGTTCCCGGCGGCGACCGGTGCTCGCATCCGCTCCCTGGTTCAACGTCGAGTCCGTCTCTGGTTCTCTACGTCCGGAGAGGACGGACTCACGGGCATTGACACCCTTCTACGTGATATTCGAGATGGAGGTGAGCTTGCACGTGCGTGCCCGGGAGCTTCTGCGCCTAGACGCCCCGGCGGTCGGGGCCGGGGTGGGGGGGGCTCTCGCCGTCGCCGGGCCCAGAACACTCAACGAGAGCAGCACCACCCACCGACTCGCCTTTCTGAAAGTGACCTCCGACGCCGTGCTGCCTTCCGTCGGGCCCGTGAGCTAGTGGAAGTTGGCCAGTTGCGACGGGCCCGGATGGCCCTAGACGGAGCCGACTTCGGAATGGTGGAGGACGCGGACGCGGCTTTGGCCGCTCTTCAGCGGTTGCATCCTCCTCCCGGTACTCCCCATCCAGACTGTGATCTCCCCGACCCTCTGCCCCCCCCGGCGCGCCCACCCCTCACGTATTTAGATGACAGTGATAGCCTCAAAATATGGGAGGAGTCTATGCTCCTTGTCTTGAGAAAAGCACCTCGCTTGTCAGCCCCCCACGTTGATGGCTGGCGATGGGAACATGTCCGTGACTTGAATGTTCCGGCATGGCGTAAGTGGGTTAACCGCTACTCGGCGGGAAACATTCCCGAGGCTGCGGCGGACTTTCTGGCGAGTGCGACCGGGTGGGCTCTTCACAAGCAAACTGGGGTTGACCGCGACGCCACTCGCCTTCGAGGTGAGGCTCCTAAAGTCCGGCCGTTGGCTGCTGGCAGCGTTTTGTCGCGGTTAGCTCATTGTCACGCCATAGCGCGGATAGCGACTGTCGCGGCCGACCACCTTGGCCCTGTACAACGATCGGTTTTCACCAAAGCGGGTATCGAGCGAGCCATTCATACCACTCGCATTGGCCTACAAGCTATTCCTGATTGCAGCCTTCTAAGCTTGGACCTGGAAAACGCCTTCAACACCATCTCCCGCCGGAGTTTCCTTGCGGAGCTGTACAAGAACCCTGACTTGCATCCCATTATCCCGTTGGTTGAGATGATATATTCACGGGACTCCACGGTGTATTACTTCGACCCCAACGATGCTTCGCTCCTACACGGCACGGTTCAATCTCGTACGGGTGTCCGTCAAGGAGATCCTCTTGGCCCGCTTTTGTTCAACCTGGCGATAAGCACCCCCCTCCGGAATATTGGAGAACGGTGCAAGGATTCAGCGGCGATCCAAGCCTTTTCTGATGATGGCAAGTATCTGATCAAAACGCCTTTCGTCCCGACTGTGATTACGGTGGCTACGGAGGAAATGGGGAAAGTCTGCTCGAATGTTCAACCAATCAAATCTTCGTGCATGGTACCTCCGGATACGGCCCTTGAACTTGTCGAGGTGATACGGGCGATGGTCCCCGTTGTTACGGGTACTAGTAACCTTGGAGCCCCTTTGGCGATGGATTTCTCGATGGCAGACGGCCCTCCAGCGTCTCATAACGAGAACTATGTTCACTCTTGGCTGCAAGACACCGTTGAGGCTCATCAACTCCTCTTGGACAAGATTGTATGCTTTGCTATGTCGGACTTCGGAGGGACTCACGCCGCTTTCCGCTTGATGATCACGTGTGCGGTACGCCGCTATGGTTTCTTGCTCCGCACCCTCCCCCCAGATATCTGCCGACCGTACCTTGCTACTGCAGATAGGGCCGTTCGTGCGGCAGTTTATCGAATCTTGGGCGTTTCTTTGGACGCACAAACACTCGATCAACTGAATTGTGCTAAACGACAGCTCTCCCTCCCGGCGGAGTTTGGGGGGCTTAATGTACCGTCCCTCGAGCTCGACGCCGAACCTGCTCACTATGCTTCATTCACTGCGACCCTCGCCAACCTGATTACTGATTACGAGTCCGAGTCGCTAGGTCCTTTGTACGGTCTCATCCGACAGGAACTACTGAATGTTGCCACTTCTACTTTACCGTGGGCGGTCCAATTGCGCAATTCGTACGACTCTATCTCCACTATGGGCGGGTTTTCGGAATCGGAGCTTGTGGTTTTGACTAACACACTGAACCAAAACCTTTCTGATTATGCCGGGCCCGATGTCGAGTTGGTGGTATCTACGGTCAACAATGCGGTGGCACCCGCTACCCAAGTGACTAGCCTACAACTTCCGACTCCCGATGCTCTTACTCGCTTGGGAGATTCTGGGGGCCACATCCAACGGGGCATTTCGCGCATTCTTCGTGCCCGGGCCTACCTTGACCTCTTGGCGTTTTGCAGACCTTCCCCACCGGACTATATGAGGGTGACTTCGGGTACGGGTCGCGGGGCTTTGGCTCTCTTTTTCGCTTCACATGAGTCCAGTTTCAAGGTGCCATCCGATTGCTATATGATGGCAGCCCACCGGGTGCTTGGCTTGACTGCGGAGCGCGCCGCTCATGTTCGAAAATGCCCTCGGTGCAATGAGGCCCCTTCAGAATCTCGCGGGTATGGATCTTCGTCGACGGTATCGGGCTTCTTTTTGTCGGGTGAGCGCTCAACAGCCGCTATGCTCATGGACCATATCCCCCGGTGCCCGTGCTCTTGGTATATCATTCAACTCCATGACCGCATTGTCCACGTGCTTGAAGAGTTCATGCTTGAAGCGGGGGCTACTAAGGGCCGGGACTTGCGGTTGGAGGTCCGCCGTATTCGGTCGGGAGCTTCACGTGATCGTCCTGGGGATGTGGTTTGGTTGGACTTCATGGCTCCGCACCGCCATCTTGTTGTTGATGTGACGGTTACAAGTGCTCGCACGAACACCAACGTTCCTCGTATAGGTGCTCGCCTTCCACTCCCTGGCAGCCTTGCATTGGGAGCTCAGCAAGGCAAACTTGATGCGGACCTCCGCACTTCCGCTTTGCTTGGCACGCCTTCGGTTCAGTCGGTCCATGACTACTACCCCTTCGCCATGGAGGATGGGGGCCGGTTGGCGCCGATGGCGGCTGAGTTGGTCGATCGCTTGGCTATTTTGGTGGCTGTACGTCGCTTCCCTGGCATGGGGGCCGCTGACTCTCGTTCCTTGCGCTCTGACAGTTATGTCCGTATGCAGCATTTTGTTCGTCGATCTACTTCTCTTCCGTTTCGGCGTTTTTTGGGGGATGTGCGACGAGAATTCATGCAACGTCTTTCTGCTGCTCTTCATGGCACTCTGGGTTCTTATCTCCGCGACGCTTTTCAGGAAGGCAGTGCTGATGCTGTGGCATGCCTTCCTGTTCCTCGGGCTTCTTCCTTTCTTTCTTTTTCTTGCTTGGTGGCCTCCACTGCTTTTTCTTGTAAGAAATTTTTGGGATATATTGCTGCGTATAAGATGTGTAGTCGCGGAGGGGTGGGGAATACGGAATAACATTTCGGGGGATGATATATAATGAAAATCAGGTCATCGGCACAACAATGTGTAAAAAACTAAAAGTAAATATAGTGCAGTTATCTCGGTACAATATGTTTATCAAAATATATAATTTCCAATAATATGGTACGGGTCTACAGCTTTACCCCTGCTTATTTGATTATTAAAATGAAACACATGGAATTCTCAATACAAACATCATAAATAAACCCCGCCCCTGCTTTTTCGGCCTTCATTCCGTCGTATCTAGTCCCCGTACATGTATGTTGCGGTCATATACCTCAATTATCTGAATATAAATCTGAAGCTGTGCTGCACTCGCGGTGAAATCGAGTCTTTACGATATATAGCTCAAGCAGGTAGCGTAATTTTTGCCCGGCTTATATCCAGTACCATTACCGTACGGGTAACGGTATCAGTGCTTCTTCGAAAACGAACCTGTACCAATTGCTCGAAGAGCGCACGGCGCCCACTTCGTCGCAGGCATTCCGGGCGGCCCTCATAGTACTCGGCGGGCAGAATCGGCGAGGCAGCCCACTCTACTCGCGCACCCTACCTTGCCCTTCCTCAGTGCACTCTCTACTCATGCATGGCAAAGCGGTGCGAGGCTCATAACCGTGCCCCTGCCGCCCGATCTGGGAGCCTACTGTTTCAGCTCGCCGTCCTCCAGTCTACCGTCTGTTCTGAATCAGTGTCATAACGCACTATCGCCGCACTCCCGGCGCGCCCGTCGCCGCTCAACGCTCCATTACTAACACCGACGAGCGAGCCAGCGTTAGGTCTGACATTTAGCTGATAGAAACTACCTGCTCATCGCCACGGCCCCTCTGTGTCGAGGAAGAAGGCGGCGAAGCAGGGGAGGCGGTGGATGGGGCCGCTGCTGTCGCGCCTCGGTTATTAGAGCGCTCGCCGACTGACGACCTTTCTTCAGCATTCCTCGGTATGTTGGAAACCGAAAAGATGTCGCAAGACAGAGGTGAGGCGAGGGGGTAAAAGGGTGGTCAGATATTAGTGTGATGATGAGATAAAATCAGATGCAATTCGGTGCTTGCCTTTTGTCTCTATATGGCTGAGACGACGGTCGGTTGCTGTTGTGTTTCACTTGACAGGAGCGACCAAGGGCGCTTTGGGGAAAATGGAAGGGCAGAGGAGTCACGCAGCACCGCCATGTCCTGAGAACCATGATCGATACAGCAAAGAGGGCAGTGTGTGGGAGGCAATGGGTAGTCCTGTAAAGGCCAACGAAGAGGCGGAGGGGGATGAATTTGGCGTGTTTGAGGACGCGCCGCCCAATGAGTTGACCTTGCGGGAGGCGTCTGGCGGGAAGGGGAGTGGTATTGGGGGCTTGGAGGGCATGGAGGATGAAGGTAGCGGGGGTGGAGCCATGGTACAGGGTGGAGGGGTGCCATCAGCAGGGGAAGCGGCGTGTGATGAGGGCTGCGAAGGATTTGTGATCGGACTGAAAAGCGAGCGAAAGGAAGAGAGCGCTGGCAAAGATGAATGCCTCTCCTCTCACGTAGCACCCTCACCGCAAGCACCTGTGTCCATGGAAGGCAGTGGTGACATAGATGAGGGCGCGGCCGAGAATCATGACGGGCTGCGTACTGAAGT
This sequence comes from Tetraselmis chui, assembly GCA_026401115.1. Lineage (NCBI taxonomy): Eukaryota > Viridiplantae > Chlorophyta > Chlorodendrophyceae > Chlorodendrales > Chlorodendraceae > Tetraselmis > Tetraselmis chui. The sequence goes on from JAPMLY010000797.1 coordinate 138,008, forward strand.
GGTGCCTGATGTTTTCGAGAAGCCGCTTGCAACGGCAGCACCATCCGGAGCTCAGCTGGGCCATTCGAGACTAGAGGAAAATGGCGATGGATGGGGTGAGAAGTTTCGGAGCTTTGAGGGCCTGGCTGAAGCTACGGAAGAGTCTACCCTACGAATAGGTGCAGCAGCAACTGAGGCAGAACGAGCTTCGCCCGATGGTGCACGGGGTGGCGACGACACGGGAGTGGATGCGACGCCAGCAAGGGGGGAAGCAACGTCACTGGAAGAAGAGGAATTGGGCGAGTTTGATGACTTTGGTGGGGCAACTTCAGGAGAATGTTCTGAGGAAGTGGTTGTAGAGGAGGGGAAGGAGGCCAAATTTGGTGCTGGATTTTATGAGCCATCTGATAGTGGCACAGCTATCGCTCAGTTGGGGGTGGCATCAGTTTGGGGTGTGCAGGGTGTTCATGAGGGAGAATCTGGAGAGTTTGATGGAGCATCTGCAGCAGTGGACGAGACTGGCGAGGGAATTCGAAAGCAGTTGGGCGAGATTGGAGCGTTTATTGAGCGACTTGCCTCTGATGTTTTACCTGGCAATACTGACGGCGACGAAGGATATGGGAAGGAGGAGACGGATGGGTTTCGGGCCTTTGATGGGACGCATTATGTTGCAGAGGCCATGGGTAGGACTGAGGGCATGGGTGTTCGGGAGGAGGACACTTTTACGGCCTTAAACGGACCTCTGGCATCCGTGGAGGTGGCTGAGGTGGAAGAGGGGCCAGAGCTCGGTGGGTTTGGTGAGATGTCTAAAGCAGCAGTGCCTGTTGAAGCTGAAGACATTGACAGACTGAGGGATGAGGAATCTCTCTCGGGGGAAGCCTTGGGTGTGGGTGTGAATGAGACAGTAGTGGAGGAGGAGTTTGGGGTCTTTGATGGAGCAGGGGAAGGCGCCTCGTCGGGTATTGGTAATCAGGAGCTAGGCGGCGCTTTTGGTGGAGCACCATCATCGGGTGTGAGTGGGAGTGAGGCAGAGCAGGAAAGTGAGGGGATCCAGACGTTTGCGGCCTTCGATGGAGCAGGGGCAGGGGGCTCGTCCGGCGTGGGTGTGGATGTGGGAGGAGGCGACCATGCAGGCGAGCAAGAGGACTTTGGGGACTTTGATGGGGCAGCAGCGTCAGATGTGGTTGTGAGGGACGCAGAGCAGGAGGAAGTGTTAGGAGACTTTGGTGGTCGTGTGGGCGGAGATACATCGAGAGTTGATGTGAAAGAGGAGGAGGTAGGGTTTAGGGCCTTCGATCGCCCAATGGCTGCAACACCATCAGCTGAGTGTGTGGATGAGACAGAAGAGGAGATGCTTGCCGCCTTCGACACTCAAGCCACGACAGCAACATCACGGGGCGGTGTGGATGAGACGCATGAGGGAGAGGAGGATCTTGGGGTCTCTTGTGGTCCTTTGGCTGGAGCATCATCAGATGATGATGTCAATGCGGCAACGGAGGAGGGGGACATTTATTCTAATGATCCTGTGGCGGAAATACCATTAGATGCGGTTGTGACGAATAATGCCCAGAGACAAGAGGCAAGGCAGGAGGAATTTGGGGACCTAGGGGGTCGTGTGGGTGGAGCAGCATCGAGTTTTGGTGTGTTTGAGGAGGCGAACGAAGAAGAGGAGAGGTTTGGGGATTTCAATAGCCCTGTGGTGGAAGCATCATTAGGCGCGGTTGTGAATGAGGCAGAGAAAGAAGAAGAGGATGACCACAAGTTTCGGGCCTTCAGTGGTCCTGCGGCTGCAGCAACATCACGTGGTAGTATGGATGAAGCGAATGAGGAAGAGCAGGAGTTTGGGGACTTTGATGGTCCTTTGGCTGGAGCATCATCAGTTGAGGGTGGCAATGAGGAACAGGAGAAGAGCGGCGGCGACTTTGGGACCTTCGCTGCTCCTGTAGCTGGAACATCATCTGCTGCGGGTGTGAATGAGGGACAGGAGGAGGTTCAGGATGACGAGTTTGGCGACTTTGATAGTCCTATTGTGGGAGTATCATCACGTGGTCGTGTGGATGAGACTAGGGAGGAGGAGTTTGGGAACTTTGATGGCCCTGCGCTCGTAACATCATCAGCTGATAGTGAGAGTGTCTCGAAGGAGGAGGAAGAGGAGTTTGGGGCCTTGGATGGTCGTACGATTGAAGTATCATCAGCTGAGACAGTGAATAAGTTGGAGATAGAGGAGGAGGTCGAGTTTGGGGACTTTGATGGTCCTGTGGCGGGAAAATCATTAGGTGCGGATGTGAATAAGGGAGAAAAAGGGGAGGAAGAGGAAGAGGAGGAGGACGAGTTTGGGGCGTTTGAGGATGTGCATGCTAGGGAGAGAGGGACTGCTGCTGCCGGTGAGAGCGCCAGCGACGACGGGTTTGGTGATTTCGAGGAAGGAGGATTTGGCGATTTTGAAGAACCGGTCCCTGCCGCCGCTCCGCCCGCCCCCTCTGTGCCTGCTCATCCTGGTGTCTCGACGCGGTCGCTGCTGGGACTGCACGGCAAGGAGCTATCTGACGCGGTGGAGGCTGTGTTGGCACCGCTGAGGAGAGTGCCAAAGGTACTTCTCTCCTTGGACGTCACAGGTGCTCCACCCCTCCCTCCCCCCTCACCATGGCCCGCCTGGGCGGGGGGGAGCGCTCGATACACATTAGGTGTGGTTTGGTATTATGCGCCGCGGAAAAGATCCCCGTCAGTTCGATTGTTTTGCAGATGAGATATCTGGTCGCATCGAGGGGTAAATTTATCTTTGCATCACACTCCACCCCGTCGTCGTTTTCTGCAGCAACCATTTTTATATGTCTTCAACAATGCATAGCCGGTAGTCCTATCCGATAACCATGTCAATCGGAAATACGGTGCATGTGAAGTGTGTTATGCTCAAGATGTGAAGTCAATATTATCTTTGCTCCACTTTGATGGCTCATCGCATTTGAAGTCATCTGAGATGACAGATTGAAACTGTGTCAAGTTTTTTTGGCTTATATGCCGTTCTCAGGCGTATTCGCTGTCTATTTGAGCAGTTGAGTGTCTATTGTTTTATTGGAGCGCATTGTAACGTCCCTTTCTGTTGCTACTCACAAGTTTCCCTGCATAACTTTTCACCACGATGGATTCAAGGCCCAACGCAACCATTTCTGTATGAGCTCTTTTTAATCGTGGATTGTACCTGTGCGCTTCCGTAATATGTTTAACCCTTTGAAATAACCCCATTGCAAAATAATGATATTTTATTCTGTCGATCATTTTCCGTTGCACAACTACGCCGCTCGCAACGTTGTCGCGGTAGAAACACATTCTGCTCCACTTTTGATGATTATACCTATCCTACTTTTCTTAACTGCTCAACAATGACACGATGTCACACAAATGCGTTCAGCGGAGGTACTGCATATTCCCCAGTGTAGCTCGTATTCAGGAATTCAATGCAATTCTGTAGGAATATAATTCAGTCAACACGCATTTCTTCAGCGGACGATTGTGTCAACGGAGCGTCGCGATGAGCTGATTATTTGTTCATGTGTGTGTGTGTGTGTGTGTGTGTGTGTGTGTGTGTGTGTGTGTGTGTGCTTGTGTGTGTATTCAGAGAGCATCGAGGGCAGCCAGGAAGCAGGCGGGCCCCCAGGGGCGGCACCTCTGCCCAGCACCATCCCCTCTGGCAGCATTCTGGCGCCCGCCGGACTGCGCAACGCGGGCGCCCTCCCTCCGCGCGGGGCTGTCCCCTTTGGCGAGCCGCCTTCTGTGACGGGCTTTGCATATTGGAAGGGTACTGACGCAGAGACAGACTTCTTACAGTCAGTGGTATGCGCATCCCTTCACTTCTTCATCGCTCAATTCACCACTCAGTACATCTATAGATCTTTTCTCTCTCTCTCTCTCTCTCTCTCTCTCTCTCTCTCTCTCTCTCTCTCTCTCTCTCTCTCTCTCTCTCTCGCGCGCGCGCGCGCGCGCGCGCTCGCTCTCGCCCTCATCTGTGTGTGTTTTTGTGTGTGTGTGTGTGTGTGTGTGTGTGTTTTTGTGTGTTTATGTGTGTGCGTGTGTGTGTGTGTGCGTGTGTGTGTGTCTCATTACCGCACAGTCAATTTTGTCAAGTCCTGAGTAATTACCTGTCTTCTCTACTCATTTTATGGGTCTGCCTCGACGGACTGGGCAGTGTTTTGATTTTGGGTAAATTCAGTATTTTATTTCTGTGTTCATTTTCCGCTGTCAATTTGTTTGAGGATATGTGAGCTTGAAGCGCTGCATGTCTTCACTGTTGTCTTTTATGGTCTTGATCGAATCTGTCCCCATTTCATAACGCGCGGTCGTATGATCATTTCGTGGTGATTGCGATTTGTTTGTCACAACTGCTCCCTCTGTTTACTGTTCCCTACATGTTTGTCGCTTCTCTGGTGACTGTTTTGGGACACGGTCCGTTGCCATACACATCGCAAAATGCTACCCATTCCCTTCACTCGAGGCACAGCCACTGAATGCATTTCGTAAGCTGCGGCAAAACTTTATGTATCGCTGACCATAGGAAAGAGGAGGCAGGTTGGGAGGGAGGGGGGGAGCGTGGTTGGGTGAGTCAGACGAATTTTACAAATTCACTGGTGTAATTATTTGATTTTATATTTCAATGAATTATGTGTTTTCTCCTAATTCTCGCTTCATCATAGTCAGGCTTATGGTGTAACTTGGGCACACGAGGGCATGAACGTGTGTTCGGGTATGAGGCTGACACGTTTGAATATGAAACATGTACGTATATCACCCGGGGTAAAAAACTAAGATCATTAACCGCAAATCTTGTTCTTCAACTTTTATGGTTTATTTAGTCCCGACAGCTAAACACGTGCAATGGGTCATTTGCTTTATTCTGAAAAAGCGGTTGTTGGGGCAAACGCATCGAAGATTTGCAGCATTTTAGAAATCTGCTAATCCGTCAGATTGCAGCCGATGGGATAGGGAGGGTGAGTTGGTTGGTTGGTGGGCGGGTGAAAGGGTTTTTTGTGGGATAGACTAAGCAACCATTCCGAACTGCACTCTTTTATTTTATATCTTGTTGATTTTCGTTTTTTTCTTTTCTAATTCTCCTTGGTGTGTATTCACGCGTCATCATGGCCAGGCTTGCGATATACCTAGAGTACAGCAGAACATGTTTGTTACATGATAACCGGTATGTATCTTATTATATCAGGCGCTTTCATTATGATATCATAAGGGTTCACAATACCCTAATCAACACCTTGTTTTTTAATCGCAAATTATATTGTGTTTCAACTTTTATTAGTCACTATATATATTGAAAGTCCCTTATTTAGCTCAAGAAATTTAAGTGTTGAATTATGTTTACGTCCCTCGCATTTTCTTTTCTTCTAAAAATATATTTGAGGGGCTAAACAAACAGAATGCCTGCAACATCCCAAACTATGCGAGCCAATCAGATTGCAGCCGAGGTCCCCCTATCCCTTCTTCACCCCTCTCCCGATTAAGGGTTGTCTAACGCATGAGTGGCTGTCCTCTGTCGCGGTTAGGGATTGTCCCGCGCCGCCATCACAGCCGCCGCGTCGGTTCCCATCCACCGCGATGCGTCGCTTAGTGGGGCTGGCATGGCGGCGTTGGCGCGGCGCGTGGGGGCAGCAGGACAGGAGGAGCTGCTCCGCGACCGCTCCGTCTCCGCAGGGCAGCTGTCGTCATCGTCGACGACTTCTGTGTCGTTGGCGGCGGAGAGGTGGGGCGGCGGCGGGGGAGAGGAGGGGGGGCAGCCGGAGACGCCAACAGCGCAGCAACAGTTTACCGCTGCGGCGGCTGTCGACGACCCCTTTGCTGCCTCCGGACCCGTCATGTGCCTCTCGGAGTACCTCAGCCCCGTGTCGGACAAGCGAAATGCGGCGGCTGCCCGCGAAGGTGCGCAATCGGGGTTGTCGAATTTTTCGTATTGAATTGCTCATAATATTATACTGTGATTGCACTCTAATTGCTCTATGTCCAAAAGTAGAAACATTGTAATCAATCGTGTCACTTCGCACATTGAGGCAGCTGTTAATAGACACGCGTGCTGTTTTTGCCATTTTGAGAAATTAGTACATACATTTATGGATCTTGCGTACTTTGTACAATTACTGCAATTAGTCCCGACCGTTTGGTTGCCCTGAAGGGAGGGGTTGTAAATATGTCATCAGTGGCTTGTGTTTGCCTATTTAAGGAAGCTCATGCGCGTTGTCGCGTGTGTTTCGGAACAGTCAAATGTTATTGGGTGCTTTTGTTATTTGCATTTATATTGTATGTTACATCTATATTGTATGTTGATAGTCATGGATAGTGGAGTGCTAAGGTAAATGCGTTTTTACAATGATAGGTGAGCTGTGTCTTAATTTCGGGCGTCTTCGCTCCGTGTTTCCTATTAGCGGAGATGGAGCGCCTTCGCCAATGATATGCTCAAATAATAATAGTTTCACTATTTTGTGGATTGGTTTTTGGTTTAATTTCCAAACTCAACCAATTGGTACATGCTCATCCGAATTGCTTAGTTTTCCGTTTCTCGAACCTCTGCATATCAAGTTCATATATGCTCGTGGATGAGTGCCGCCGCAATCGATGGCTGTCGTCGCAATCGATGGCTGCCGCCGCAATCGATGGCTGCCGCCGCAATCGATATGCCTCGTCGTTATTTATTTTACTCACCGCACTGTCGTTTTGATACAGTATGATAGGAAATTTTCGATGGATTTGCCCTGTTTTGAAAAAAAGGTGTTGGTTGTAAATGTGATGCTCACAAACCCAGTGGCCTGCATTTTCCTACCCTCTAAAACTGGATGCGCAATTGATAATCAATATTTATAATTCTTCCTCAAGTCTACCGCAGTACTTCTTTCAAACGTGCGGTACTGTAGTACGTATGAGCTGTACATGCTACGTCATGCCATTAACTCAAGAGTTTATTTACAAATTTATTTTTTGATCCGATTTCGTTTTTCCGTTGTTGACTTTTTTCCAATCGCTTTGTTGAAATTTCAAATTGACATGACGATTTTTTTTACGCGCCCCCAGACGCGCTCCCCGCCCCGGGTGGCCCCGCGGAGGACGGCTCCGAGTTCGACCCCTTTGGCGTCTTCATGGCCGTGCAAGCCGCCAAGAACACCGCCATGCCCGGCGTCTCACCCAACAATAGCCCCGTTTCCACCCGCGCATCGCCCGCCGCCCCGGGCCGCAGCCCGCTGGGGCACGGGACAAGTAGCGTGAGTAGCCCTTTACCCGAGGCGGCGCTAGGCATCGAGCCGGATAGTGTGGAGGGGGCGGGAGGTGGGGGAGGGGGCGCGCAACTACCGGTATCCATAAACGTCCCTCGTCCTCCGCGTAGCACCCGCGACAGTGAGGATTGGGACACGTTGTTTCAGGGTGGAGCGGGTGAGAGCGCGGTGGGTGCGCTTTTTCAGGACGACGCGGCTCCGGCAGGTGGAGGGGGGAGTGTGTGGGAGGCGGTCAAGGCGCGGGGGCGTCGAAGGGGGGGAGGTGATGCAGTAGGGGGTCAAACGCCGGCGTTTGGCTCCGCCGAGGCCGCACTCGCGGCGATGCCAGATTTGAGCTTCATGTTGCCGAAATTGCGGTAAATATAAGCAATGGATGATGGGGTTGTGTGAAAATGGGGGAAGCCGGATAAAGAGTGTCAAAATTCAGGTTTCGTTTGTTTTTGCTTCCGGGCTCGAGAATTGTGTAACTATCGAGCAATAGCGGGCGGCACCGTATAAAGCCGGAAAAGCGGGCTCTTCAACTTTCTACAGCCGGACACAACCGACTAATTTTAGTTGGTTGTGTACCTTGTATAGTTAACGCTATTACTTACTCTAAATTTCGAAAATATTGAAAATGATGCCAGCATATTGCTCCCAACACTCGAAACTATCTGTGGCATGAAGTTCATGCCCAAACATGCACATAACAATGGATTTTTGTGGACCTGAATAAAACCCTCATGACAGAAGAATGACCGCCCGCAGAGGCAAAATCTGAAACTCCAACATGTTCTACTTCAAACAATATCTATCACCATATACACTATAAACTGCTGCAATGGCGTGTTTCTCCGATCTCAACAGTGGGTTGAGTGTGCATCTCGAGCACTTTGGGACTTTCTGTGTAGATTTTGCATGTTAAATGACGAGAAAGCACAACCGACTAAAATTAGTCGATTGTGCTAAACAAGGAATTTCAAACTACATTTCACACTGTTAATTTGTGATTTTTACACTGCGTCGCCTCGAAGTCCATTCCATTGCTCGCCCATTGTTGGCAAACTCATTATGTCCCAAATGAATGATCTAGTCGACCCCATCGCAGTGAAATTTGTGCATGTGAAATGCTGCAACACATTACCAACCACTTGCTGGGAACCCAAGCATATGCAACACCATGAATGATTTGTCTAGCATGGGCCATGCAAATGAGGATGAGAGTCATGCTGCAGATGCTATATGACCATTGAAAGTGAACGATGCACCCGCTGCTTATTCACTCTTCTCATAAAGTCCGTTACTAGCGGCACGCATTTAATTACCCCCCACGCACAGCGACGATGGCCATGCAACTCGATTGGGGGGTAGAGTATGACTTTCGAACAGCAGACCACGGCGCGTTGTTCACTGACGTGAGCACCTTTATCGGCACGCCCCAATTAGAGTGGGCACACACGTTGGATTTGCGGCCAATACTTTGCGGGCCGAAATTCGTGCATGTGCAGGTTATGCACGCCTCTGTGCGTGGCTCAGTACACGTAGCAGTGTCGCGACAAGCTAGGAGACTACTCGACATTGGGTTTAGAACATGTTTGCACAATTGCACTAGTATCCGCCGACTATGTTGCGCCCGGCCGTCTACACAGGGGGGACACCGAAAATGGCATATCGTGTGCACTAGATTTTCTTGCCACGTGGCCGGAAATACAAACAAGAAGCACATGCTAGGGACCTATTGGGCTTGAGAGGCGGTTGACTTGGAGTGTAAGCACCCTAGCGCGCGGATCGTTGGCTTTCGAAACTTGCGCATCGCCGGGCGTGAAAAATGGCGGGGAGCTTTCAAAGTACCCTAGCACGGGCGTTGGTTTAGCATGCGGCAAATGGCAAGGCACCATGCCATCATGGGGCATAAAATGGGCAACGCCGTGAATATAAGAATTATAGAGCGCTGATTGTTGAGCGTATTAGTAGCGGAGCGGGAGTGCGGGTACCACATGTCTAGGGGTTGCTACCTCTGCGCGAATTTGGCAGATTTTGAAACCCTAAAAACTTTAGTTGGCTGTACGAGGGCTTGGATAACATCAGACGGCGGATTTGACCCGAACACCGGACGGTAAGCACAAGATGTGTTAACCTGGGGGAAGGGCTTCCATTTGCAGTTTGGTTTGCTTGTGTCGAACACCGTACGGCAAAGCTTGGCTTTTTTAAGCCTCCCAAGTTGTGGGTTTCCGGCCCCGCCAATCCCAACCACGTCAAGCATCTTAACGGCACATGCCATCACAACCACGTGCTGCCATGTTTGCGGATAACATGCTTAGATCAATAAATGCGCATGTTGTGTCGCCCATTTCGGTAGTATTCACGAGCCAAAGTGTGGAAAATCCGTATTCCGGGGCGCCCGAATTAGGGTATAACCCGAAATCGGGTTTGGGTCGCAAACCTGTATACGTCATATCGTAGCCGTGTGACGGGCCCCATTTGTGCCCCGCTTCCCCCTAAACTTCACCGTCAAAACAAGTTTCGGTCCGCCTTTTCAACGAGCTGAAGTACAGTTAAACCCTAGAAACCCTACATGATAAACACCCGCCCTACGCAAAATTCCTATTTCACTAGTAACGGACTTTATGGGAAGAGTGTACATGAGCATTAAAATGCGTCTCTAACTGTTTTCAATTACACTACAAATCTACCAACCTGAATACATTTCTCATTTGCGCGATATAAAACTACCTCTAGTTTTTGGCACATTATGTTGCCCCTTTGCCATAACACGCAGGTACAACATCACAGCACCTTGATACCCTCATAGTAATGAGCAATGTAATGCAAAGTTAACTCGCCTCTTTGCGCATCTGTGACTCCACCCTGTTTGACTCCACCAATTGCATCGCATGCCAAATAGGGACGCGCTACGCGCATCCCAAGCCCGCCGACGGTACAACTCAGCAAACTCGTCCTCAGTTTCAGTGCCCCCAACATCAATGGATTCCTCAGTGATGTCGGCAGCTGTGCTGGCTTTGCTACAAAGCGTGTGTGTGGTATTCTAGCGCGGAAATTGCAGTATGGCTGGCAGCATGCGACGTTGCTCCCGTTGCTGAGAGCGTTCGTCCGGCATCAACAAAAAACAAGGCAGCATGTGTACGCTGTGGGGTTCTCAGCAACCTCCGAAAAAGACAAGACTCTTTGAAAAGTTTTCACCGACGCTAGTGAGAGCTTTGGGACGGATATGCAGATTTCTGATAGGTCACGCTGGCCTCACCTCGTCGGCACGATCACATCGTCGACGGGTACCGATTAAGCCATTCCGTCATCCGGCAGCATTTTTTCTGCAACAACTTTTGCTGCGACTCCCTTCACCACGGTTGTCATAACCCCCCCCCCCCCTTCGTTAATTCCATGCTAGATGCTCAAGCTTTCAAAGAAGGACATCGGGGCCGCCTGAGTCGCTGACCTCCGCGCCATGTGAGGCGGGTCCCGACACCGGTAATTTTCGAGCGAGTTTTTCGCGCCAATGTCCTTGCTGAAAACTATACACTCCAACTCGCGCCAAGCCGACCAACCGCGGTTGACCTCAGAACCGAGGCCAATAATCCCTAGGGCGTATTAGTGTCTGCTTTGGGGGCGTGAGCTAGCCGTATGACGCAGTTGAAAGTCAGCCAGTATCACGGTCGACCGCTAAGTGACGTTGCGCGAATCCCCAACCGACTCCGTGCGGAACACACCATATCACCCGTGATGGACACCACTTTCCCTCATTCTGCCGCCGAGAGTACCTAGGGGCCCCGTCTTCACCAAAGTTTTTGCCTTTGAGTAGAAAGGCGAGCTCCGACGAAGTGATGAAGCCGATCCGGGAACCTCTTCATGTTAGAATCGGGAGAACAACATACGCTATCAGCGGCACACCCTGCCCCTACAAAAAGCACACTCCCCGAGTGTCGCAACTCCACCGATCCAAGAATAGTAAAATTTCACAAACTACGTTTTGTCTTACGTTCCTTTAGCTATTCGGTGATAAGAAATTGAAGTGTTCTACCTATGGAAAAAGACCAAAAGCACAGCCGACTTATTTTAGACATTTGTGGTTATTATGGTTGCAGAGATTAACGTGATAGCCCCGCGCTTTCCTCGCGAGCTTTCCTTTGCATCGACGCATGCCAAGTAATTAACATTTGCATGTGTGTGCGCGCGCGCGCGCGCGTGTGTGTGTGTGTGTGTGTGTGTGTGTGTGTGTGTGTGTGTGTGTGTGTGTGTGTGTGTGTGTGTGTGTGTGAATGTGATCGCGTGTTAGTGAGTCCACGTATCAACAACACAACGGCGTTTGGTGTTCAAGTGTCCAATAACATGGGTTCGAGGAGGCGGATGAAGTTGGGTTTATGGGCGAAGGGTCTGAGCGATGGAGGCAACAATTCGTCGGGGAGGACAACGGGAGACGATGTGAGGGAGTCGGGGGATATGCCTTCGTCATCTGCAACTAGGCGGGTAGGCGTGTCAATGAAGTGAGAGAGGTGGCAGTCAAGGGGGTTGTTGATAACTTCATTGGGGAAGGCGAAGGATTCGAGGGGTTTGTTACGGATGTCAGCAATGATGGCTTCCCACCGGCCGCCGTTATGTCATTCAAGTAGGGAGAGGAGCTGTTGTAGGGCATTGTTGTGCCGGTCTTGTCGGAGGCCCGACATCGAGGGACACTTACTACCTACCCGCCATGTGGCCGTTATTGCCGGTGAATTGACCACACATGGGGCAACGGAGGAAGGGGTTGTGCGAGAGGAGGTTGGTGTTGTGGACTTCCCACATGATGTTTGTGTGCTAATTGAATGCGGGTGAGGGGGTGTGTTTTGTGTGGAACGAGAAATCCGCCCCATCTCAAGCGGCGCGGGCGAGGTTGGCGCCATCACTGGTGGTTTGCGAAAGTGGTGTATGCGTGTGTTTGATTTTGTACTTGTGTGCGTCCGATTTGAGGTTGGTGTACGTGTAGGGTGTGGGTTCACCTAAGGCGTGAGGGATGAGTCCATGTGCCTAATGAAACATCTGCGTTAAAGAACTCGCTAGCATGCCACATTATGGCGGTTAGGCCGTCATAGACACACGCTCCCGCGACCCCCCACTTTGCGGCCATAAGGCATGAACCTTTCTTGATTGGTGACTTTTAACTGCGTTGTCTAAATGATTAAGACTCGAAATTTACGGGAAGTACCATATCACTTATACGGCGAGCATGATCAATTGAATCTGTCCTTAATTCCTCATAATCCCCGTGGATATAATTGTGCATTTCTTATTGCAAGAAAGAGCGGTGCAAACTGCAACGGAAATGAAATTGGGAAGACCCCTCCGGTTTAACCCCGGCGGACATGAAGGCATACAAAAGCTAACATGATGAGCGATGCGCTTGTGCAAAGCATCACGAAGATATCAAGATGCCATGAAGAGCCACGGAAAGGCGTTCAGTTGCATGGTTACATGAACTTCCGACTCACATCACCCAAGCACAAGCGGAAAGGAACATAAGTAGACCCGCGAACAAACTCCTTAATGCGAACATAGCCATCCGAACGCGAGGTGAACGAGAGCCCGCATCACCTACACATGCCGGGGAATCGACGAACAACAACCAAAATAGATAGCCAAACGATCAACAAACTCGACCGCCATGGGAGCCCACCGATCCCTATCCTTCAAAGCGAAGGACTATAGCAATCATAGGCCGATCGAATCGAAGGTGTGTCAAGCTACGCCGAAGTGCGGAGGTCAGCGTCGAGCTTACTATGTTGAGCCCCCGTTGCAAGGTTCCGCCTGGGAAGCGGGAGCGAGGGGAGCGCCCACCGCTAGTAGTAGGGACACTTAAGCTCATGCGGGCACAAGTGGTAACTGCAACGTCAACAAGGTGGCAATGCGCGGGGCCATGCACTCGAGCTACACGACATCCCCTTGTCGATAATCCCTCTAGAAGTCCGATGAGATCGAATAGAAATGGTTGATATTGGTTGAGATGCTGATCATCATGTAGTAGGTCCAGCAGGTAATTGTACGGGTAGTGACGATGTTGTACGAATAAACACAAGCTCTCGCCGGCGAGCGGCGGCCGCCGATGCTGAGCAGCGCAGGCTCCGCCGACACATGAGACGTACATGTACGGGTACATGTATGTATAGCTGCTAGCAGCAGCAGTAGCTACCACCCGTACTTGCTGTACCCGCCGGTACAGTCCGTACTGCTATTTCATGTACCCGTATAAATAAAAAACCCCGCGCGAACTACAGGTACAGGTACCCGTACTGTGGCGCGGTGGAATCCGCGCCTGAAATCTGATGAGCGAAACGCCGCGCCCGCCTCGCCAGCCGCCCAACAACTCAAGTGGCATCGGGAAGCCCTCCTACGCACCGCACACAGGAATACCGCTACCAGTATCGCCGTCGGGTGGCGGGACGGGGCAAGAGGGTAGACACGCAGACCCTCCTCACTGTTTCCTCTCACCGCTGAGACTTTTGTCGGCGGGCTACCGGTTATTCCCGGCCTGGACCACCGCCCTTGCCCTGCTTGCCCCCGTCGCTCAATAATGGCGCTGCCTCACAATCGGGCCGCTCTACTTTTCGCGCTCGTCGCGCTGACACTTCTCAGCCTTCTTCCCTCTGCCTCACTTGCAACCGCCCCTCGGCAGTTGTCGATCTCAAGTGGTTCCTGGCTAAATGGGCAGCTGAAGGCGCTGGATCCCAACTACCAGCCGTCGAGGAGGCGGATGAGGCACCGTAAGGAGGCGGGAGAAGGCGAAGCGGCGCGGGAGGACACCCTTCACCCTGATACCCAACAGGTCGCTGTGCCAGAGAAGGCCGGGACGAAACCGGAGGACCTCGCGGCTAAACTCGAGGCAGAAGTTGCTGCCTTATGGGAGGAGAACGTAGAAGCACCAGCTGGCGACAAGTCGAAAGCACAAGCAGCGGTGGTGAAGGAAGATGCAGGCGGCGCAGCGTCAACTGAGACAAAGCTGGAAAATAAGGCGGCGGACGCACCCGCGGTCGCTGTAGAGGTGAAGTCTGTTAACGAGAACGTTGGGAAAGTAGAGGCAAGTGAGGCGCACAGTGGTGAGAGGGAGGCGGATAAGGAGAAGAGCAAGGCTGAGAGGAAGAAGAAGAGCAAATACGGTCGAGTGTCCGGACTGCCAACCAACTGCGACAAGTTCACACTCCCGCTCTCGCCCTCCATGCTTATCGACCTCGACCACGCCGAGTATTTCGACGACTACAAGGAGGTCGATATCAACGACGCCAAACGCTACAAGATCCTCCGGAAGGTGAGCTATATACAAAAGTTGCGGCTCGAGCAGTTTGCTCTCCGCTTTCATACATACTTACAAATATGCTTACAAATATCTATAAATCGGCGTTGTCTTGGAACGGAGAAAGTTCTGACAGTGGGGCTTGCCTGCGGTTCGCGAATGGGCGCCGCAGATTGGAAAGGGGCAGCAGGGCATGGTGGTGGGCGCCATCGATTTGCTGACGGGCGAAGAAGTCGCTATCAAGAAGGTGGTTGGTCGCTGTGTGCATTTTCGTCGCCGGGACTACGAAGAGTTCCGTCGCTGGCGGCGATACTGAGCTTTGGGGGGAACTTTGCCGAGCTTCGTTTTTTTTTACGCTCCTTTCATCTTGCTTGGTGTGCAGGTCACAAACTTCCTAGGCTTTTACAACGGAACGGCGCTACTGAAGGAGGTGGTGGTGATGCAGAACCTGATGGGCGCGGGTACCCCTCCCCCCCCCCTGACCTCCTGACCTCCACACGGTCGTCTCACTTATATCTCACCTTTTGTTGTTGCTGCCCACCCTAAAACCCGCGCCCACTGCCATGCAATCATGTGTGTGGATGAAGCACTGCTCTATTATTGGCACCTGTTTGTATCCTTGTCCGAAGTGATTCAAATATATGTAGGTGAGTAAATTTCAAGGAAAGTAGTGGAAATAAGCCGTCAAGATTATTACCCGCAGCGATTATCCTATGTAAGGTAGCTTTGCATGGCGTAGCAAATTGTCTCGTAGCAAAAGAGGGGCAGTCTAGAAGTATATATGTGATTGTTTTGCTTACAAGGAGCACTATAGAAACGTGGACAGGGAAAAGGGGGGGGCTAAGGGGGCAAGAGTGACAAGAGGGTAATGGAATGAAAGGCACGGCAAAGGGAGGCGCTACATTCTGCGCAAAGCTAGCAAATTAAAAACAAGCGAACGTACTTCTGTCATTAGGAGGCATTTGAATGTGTTACGCGATGAATATATGTGAGGCATTTGAATGTGTCATTGATTGATGTGGATATGGTTGGGAGTGCCTGTCTCGCCGCCGTCCTCTCTCTGAGCGTTGCAACCTCGCACATGTACGTGAAACGCAATAAATAGTCTTGGCTTATCCTCCTGATTATAATTATAGCTAATCCTTAGTTGGTAGCATTGATCCGGCTGCGTGTTTGTCAAATATAACATGGTTGCATAATTTGACATTTTTTCAGTGAATGCTAATTCTTAATTGATGCCCAAATGTATATTGTTTTCTGACGACCTGCTCCGCCCTGTGTCGCAGATGGGATGGTCCAGCTGCGCGCAACGCTGCCCACCGCCGCCCATGTTCCCGCCACCCTCAGCGCGCTGTACATCGTAATGGAGCGGATGGACGTGGATATGGCAAAGACGATCGAAGTGACCTCCAAGATGGAGCTCCTGACGCAGTCGTGGCTCATCTACCAAATGATCAGCGCGCTGAAGAATCTGCACGCGGGTATGTTTAGCTCATTAAAGTGTCAATACCGATCAATATCACGGAACAGAGCCCTTCACTCAGTGAATCACATTAAAGAAATATTCTTACAAGAAAAAGCTGCATAAGCTACCAAGCAAAAAGAAGAAAAGAGGGGAAAACCTTAGCCCGTACTCAATGTACTCAATCATAAATCATGTCATATCGTACATGTAGAGAATGTATTTTAATTCGCTGTATTTTTTTTACTCTCACCAATGTATTGCGCATGCGATTATCATAAGCGGGGATGTGTTTTCGTGACCCCACTGCTGTCGTCCTTTTTACTTTTTTCGCTTTTTCTTCCATTCGCCTGTAGTTTTCTTTGTTTGTAATCAAAACAGAATATGTGACTGGAGACCTTTGGGAAAACCGAAATAGATGATGCAGTCACAAGACTTTTTTCTTTTAATAGTATGTTTTTAATGAAACCAGACATTTGCCTCTCTAAGCAGAAATGAATCCGTGCATTGTGTGATTCATATGTAAGTAAGTAAACTGTATTTTTTCGGAGAAGGACGTTGATGTCCTTGTACCCCCCTCCCCCCCCCCCCCCCCCCCCCCCCCCCCCCTCCAACACAGCGGGCGTTGTGCACCAGGACATCAGCATATGGAACATCATGACCCGACGCGACTGCACCGTGAAGCTTGTGGACTTTGGCTACGCCGCTCCTATCCGTCGCAAGCCCGTGAGTGCCCCCCCACCCCCGGATGTCTTGCCACAATTCTTTTGATATTTGGTGGTATCAAAAAATACACTCGCATAACGCGAATGCAAATCAGTGCGGCGCTGTTACACAATGGCACCCCACGTTTTCTCTCCTTTTTTTTGAGCTTATCCATGATAGGGACAAATAAGGAGTTGTGCATGATGTGCATTTGAACTATCTGCACGGCGCATGGATAGTTTCCTCTCTTTACCCTCGAATATGTATATCGTTAATTTTTATGCCCACCATATCCTACTACATTAATTTGCTAAAATGTGTGTTGTGTGTGTGTGTGTGTGTCACAACTACAAATGGGCATCTGTGGGTTGATTTTATGATGACAAAAATACAGAGTGAGGGACACGGAGTGTGTGTGTATGCATGATTACAAAGATATATAAAGAACGACGGGCACAACTACGGGCTACTCGTACTACATTATATATGTAGTGTTGATTGGTTTATAGCAGTTCATGTTTTATGATTGAAGATGATTTCAGTATTACTGCGAGACGGGGGACATATTGTATTTCATCTATCTGCACATATGTGTCCTTCATGCCATCAACATTTGGATCGCAGACCAATTGTATTTCTATTTAGGGTTTAGGGTAAAACACCCCAAATGAATGCTGTTTTAATTGTCATTGCGCTGCATCTTATATTGCACCCCATCCCGTACCCGTGCCTGTGATGGCTAACTGTATATCTTTGTTGGCGGGACATTGACGCAGCCGACGATGCCGTACAGCCATGTGGAGGTGACTGTGCCGCTACCCGCGCACCCCGGCGGCGGCGTGACAAGCCCCGAGCTGGATGTCTGGTACACCGGGATGAGCATTCTGGCGATGACGTCAGGCGAGTACTATTTCCGCGCCGACGGCGGCCGCACCGACGACAAGCTCATCTCTGCATGGCTCGCGGAATATGGGGAGCCGCCGGCCGACATGCTGCCCTGGGTACCACCCTCTCTGATTGCCCACCTCCTCTCATCAGCGGTGCCAGGATGTGCTCCAATGATGTTCATTATATGGTAAAATTACACATCTTATAATCGTCATTCATTTACATATGAATAATATATTGAAATGGAATATATGTGTTTGGCAATGCCGTACAATTAAATCACATCAAATGGCGGATTACGCGAATACGAGCGCCAATTCTGATGATTCTACGGAGCTAATATGAACGGAAGTGGTATTATTGTGGCACAATGATGCGTTTTCAACCGCAGTTTTGTTTTGCGCCGCTTTTCTTAAGGGTGCAACGACTTCAAGTCAAACTAAGGCGGTGGTTTGTGTTTCATAGGTGAGAATCTAATCACAAGCCCTATTAGTGATTTGAGAAAACAAACAATTTCAGAAATTTGTGTTTTATTTGCGGCTGTAAGGAAACAAAACACGCTGTCAACTCAAAAGAAAAGAAACAATTAAATGCTGCGAATCACATGTCCAAAAAATGTGATAGTCGATTGCTGAGGTATCGCCCTCTTAGCACCATGCCGCTTTGCTTAAGGTACCCTTAATTGATGTTTACCTATCACTTTGTGATTCTCGTCAATGTAGTAAATTGCGTTCTGCCTTTTCGTCTTCCGAGAGCAAGCTAGTTTTACTTACAAATGTATTATCATGTGCGCAGTTCAAGCCAGATGCGCTGGCACTGCTCGAGACGGCGCGCCGAGAAGCCAAGGAGCGGGAAGCCGCCGGCACACCGCCGCCGCACACCATGCAGTCCCTCTTCCCCGCCGTGAACCCCGCCGTCATTCGGCTGACACGCCGTATGATGAATTGGCACTTAACGGACATCCCCACCGCGGGCGAGCTCCTCCGCGACCCTCTCTTCGATGACCTCTACCCTTTGATGGGACCTAAAGTCGTACCCGAGGTGCGGCACCCAACCCCTTGGCCCCCCTCTCTCCACTCTCCGTAGATTCCGGTTCATTCGTTTACCCGCGTGTCACTCACACCCGTAGATATGCGGGTTCGAGTTAAATGTAAGTAAAACAAATAATTGGCAAAACGATTGATTGGCGGGTAATGATGTGGCAGAATGGGGTATAGAAAAACAAGTACGTAATGTACTACCTGCAAGTTCGAGACGTACAAATGCGTTGGAACGCGTCCCGGGCCCACATTATCATCATTCTCTCTTTTTCATCATTGGCGCTCTGTTGGTATCGCTAATGACTTCACACTTCCAATTTTTACCCGTCGCACAACTGGAATAGGGTCATGGTATTGCACTGTGATGATTGCACCCGTCTGAATGTGGGTCGGGATCCGTCTCGCCGGCACTGACGTTGACTTTTCCATGTGCGTGTGTGTGTGTGTGTGTGTGTGTGTGTGTGTGTGTTTGTGTGTGTCGCGCCCACAGCGATACGGCCCGGCGTTGTTGAAATATTACAAAGTACAGGAGTTTGATTCGGCTGGCTTTCTGTCCGCGATATACAACAAGACGGCGACGACGGCCGATTAAGCCGCTCGAGTGTTGGACTGGACGACAAACCTGTACCGACTGACCTCCAATGTGCGAAGAGACAAGCGGTTCAGCGGTCGTCGGCTACGGCGACAATCGCTGTTCTTTATTTAGGAACCGAGAGCGCCCTATCCATTGACGCGAAAGGATATTAGGCATAGACATTTCACGCTTACTTCATGTATGGCAGCGAACGTGCTAAGCAAAGCATGTGACGACAAAAAATGAATGCGCGCGGGCTCGTGATACACGAAATGCGAAAGAGTTGAGATATAATTTTAGATTATAGAGGCCAATGTTGAGGGGCGACGCCTACAGCGCCAATGGGCAGCCCACCCAACTATAGGGTACACATTCGGGCAGCTTCACATAGTAGAGCGAGCGTAATGTTTTCGCGCTTGTCAAGAGTGCTTACTTTTTTTCCCGCATGCGGAACTTGTAATTTATTATGGATTGAAAGTAGTCCTCAGTGGCTGGAAACCATGCATCGTCCGTATTGTGCCGCGGAATGTAAGTTTCCATAGCGCTGCATGCAATCAACGATCCATTCACGCGCATATGTTTGGAGCGAAGCCTCGAGTTTGAGGTACGTAAATAGCAGGTGTGATCGTAGGAGTCGCTCAGACAGAAGATGCATGAAACGCCACTATTGTTTGAAATGGAGATTGCATGTCCAGATAAGAATGAACGAGGATTGACAGGTGTTTCGGGAGGAATGAAGTAAAATGTAGCATTCGCGCTAATTAGATACAGCAATCAAAGCCCGGAGACGCTGTGAATAGTGAAAGGGTGTTCGATGGTCCGTATCGAGGGTGGGATTGAAAAAAAACCCAACAAAAACATTAGCTGTAGTTGCCTTGAATTGCAAGCAACCACAAAAAACTTTTGACACTGCGCACGACGCCGACGACACACGTTCTACTAAGCGCAATAATGAAAAAGCCATGTCATAATTAATTGGCGTGGTTGAACGCGATTTCCCTCGAAGACCCTCGGATTCGAAACGCGGATCTCGCATTTTACATTTGTCACCAATATGGTAACTTCAAACCCTTATATAGTATAGGTAGGTATGTATGTACGACACATCGAGGTATGTTTTGCTGTGCGTAAAGCTTCGGAACTCTAGAGCGCGCTGTTTGGCTTGATGGCTCGGCGGAAGATATATCCAATGCCCTTGTAAGAGGCAATATAGTCTTGCATGTCTAACCCGGGGTGAATGCGTGCGCCACGGTTATATCTCATCGCATGTCGGATATTATAACATCATCACCCGTGACCGTCCCAATGGCAATTTACATATTATGCAGTCCAAGCAACACCGCCCTTTGAATACCGCACAAGTCCGATGAAGACCAGCTTGCACTGCTATGTAATGTGCAAAGTAGGTGGGGGTGTGGTTAGAATGAGCTCTTGCATGTCAATGTCGATGCCATGGAGATTATACTGCATAGCTGGGTATCGATGGTCGCCAAAGGGGAATAGCGCAATGACACATGCACAGATGTCAGTTGTTAGAACTCGCTTGCGCGGCGCAACATAATAAATACACGGCATCGTCTAATATTTAAGCGAGTCGTCGATGGCTTGTATAGGAAGTCGCACAACCACACTGAGAAAAGTTATGCATACATATTGAATTCAAGAAGTCCATCTCTACATCAATCCATCTCTCCATCAATCAATAATTCCAATAATTCATAAATATGCAAAGACGCACTTCCCCAATCGACCAGCGTTGACCTTTTTTGGCCGGGGATTACAATATTAGGAAACTTGCTTGAAGCTAAGAATTCGGAGGAAATACATGCATGGATTGGCCCCATGGATGTATCTGTTAGTATCTAGCATCACTTCATATCCCAAGAGCAATTACGCCTGCTATATGCACATGGCAAATCATCAATATCACGAGTTCGAGTTAAGATGCATAATACATGAACAAACGACACAGAAGAACACCGATATCATCACAAGTAGCCATGGTCCGTCCATCCACTCACCGGGCGGTACGCACGACAACAAAAATATTCCCCAAAAGCTCACTCCGTTCGAGTATACTACTTGCAGCAGACGTAGTAAAGCCACGCGAGGTTCTAGTCGACAAGGCCACCCCTCACTGCCCCCCACAAACCCATCATACACACACGCGCAAGCGCGCGCGCAGACACACACACACACACACACACACGCGCGCGCGCGCGCGCGCACGCACACACACACGCGCACGCGCACGCGCGCGCGCGCGCGCACACACACACACACACACACACACACACACACACACACACACACACACACACACACACACACACACGCGCACACACACAAAATGGCTTATCTCCTCCCCAAGCCAACAATTGGCAGCCCATGTCACCTCACAGTACCCCACTTCGTATCACAGGAGGAGAGCAATTGATTTCTGATTAACTTGAAATTTCCAAGCACGTCGCGATGACCCCCCAAGCACGTCGCGATGACCCCCCAAGCATGTCAAAATGACCCCCAACGCAATGTACTTATGTACGATCCCTCTAGTTTATAAATTGCATCATTCACCTTCTCTCCCGTCCCACGACAATGACTGCCCTCTTACCCGCCGGCTAGTCCCTTTATTGTTTCCAAGTATCTTCACCCAAGAAGTGTAATATAACATCGTAACATACGGTTGAACCCAACAATTCCCGGCAAAGCTTCCATAACACATGCACGATGAGATAGATCAGTAGACCACATTGCACATACTACACCATGTAAAGGCCCACAAGCACACGCAGATTGGCTTATTGGAAGGGAACGTGTTTAGAGACACGGACGGTGCTACCGAATAGAAGGGCACCTTGAATCAAAACCCTAACCCCCTCAAAAACCGAGTATTATCCTATCAAATACTGCACCGAATATTAATATTCGCTTCCTATTATGATTTTTCTTGTAAACAAATGATGTGCTTTTTTCTGGTGTCGCTTCGATTTGCTGCATATACACATTATTAAGCCGTTCCGATTGAGTATTTATGTTGTTTTAGGTAACGAATCTTGGCCAAAATTGAGGTGAGGGAAAGGGGGGGGGGGGGGGGGGTGATGTATGTGTATTTTAACTCTGCATTTGCGAAATTACGGAGTACATGATCCTATTGAGGGTTTAGAGTATACTGTTTAGTGTAGGCTGAAACCCAAAACCCTAGGCTGACTGCGAGGAGAAGTTGAAGACTCTCGATAGGGAGGCAACCTTGCGCAGTAAGGCATAACTTAGTCAACAATATGCGGCGGTGACCGCTGACAACTCGGCAACATAATTGCAGTATTAAAGTCTAAATGGAGGGGTGGCTACTAGCTAAAATATCTCTCTCTCTCTCTCTCTCTCTCTCTCTCTCTCTCTCTCTCTCTCTCTCTCTCTCTCTCTCTCCTAAGGCCACCGTGTGGGTGCGTTTCAATGATGGTGCATGTATTATGGTCATGGTTCGAAAATGTGCCTCACCGTCTCTCCATTTTGTGCTTGCATATGGCATATTACACCGGTATTCACACAACTATGCATTGCTTTCATGAAAATCATTTATGGGAGTGACTTTTTTCACATTCAGTAGGCAAGTACTGTAAAAGTATTGGAAAATCCTTGCTTCATGTATTCAACTCCTGGTTCCAAAAACCCTCTTCCCATTTTCTTCTCGCATTTGGCATATTATACCCTTCTCCACCCTCTGCTTTGCATTGCTTTAGGGAAAAAATGTGTGGGGGTGGCGTTTTTTAATTAGCCAATATGCCAATTAAGGCTAAAGTACTAAAATATTTATACAAATAAAGTTTTCGGGGGGGGGGGGGGGGGGGGGGGGGGGGGGGGGGGGGGGACACGAAACAAAACATTTATTATCGGAACAGCCTTGCAATTGTACAAGTAGGGTATTATTAGGCCTGTGGGGCTTTTTTCCTTCTTGCTTGCTCCGTAGTTTTGCTTGGTGGTGTCCGCTGCATTTATTTCTTGTAAACACATGTTTACAATTGTACAGTAGTATTGCACAGCCCGCAGTGGTTTTCCAATGTTTCTGCTTGTAATCAAGTTCGTGAATTGCGCTCACCGTCCGTCTGATATATACGCTGCCGACCTCTCATCACCTCCGTTCAGCTCAGCCCGCCACTCTTGAAAACACAACGACACCCTCCAACGCGGGTATCCCTGCTATCTTGCTTAGCAATGGAATCCTCCGAGAGATCCTCACTGACAGTGGATGATATCGTGCCCAGCGGGGCGGCGCTGCAAGCGGTGCGAAGTGACCACAGCGGCGACTTGTGATGCTCTGCGGCCATGTACTGTCCTATTACAGATGACCGGACACTAATCTTACAGCGCAGCTTAACCGGCTAGACCGCCCGCGCAGCATAGGCTCGTTGTCGTCTTGCATCCAATGAGCATAACATATCGCCATGCTGCATTATCCCTATCTTACTTGCTCTCTGCCGGCACTGCGGGAGCAGGTGCAGGGCTGGTTGGGAATCTCCGATGCGGCGCGGATGTTGGACGGCCTAAAAGAGGACAAAGCTGTCGAGGACAAGCCCCGCCCCGCACGGTGAGCGCTTCACTGCCCAAAGCACCGTCACCCATAGCGGCCTGCTGGTCCCACATTCCGACTCTGCCGAAGCTACCTTTCCAGTACAAGAGGGGGGGGATTTGAACACCCAACAACTCCCTGTTGCTGCCCCTCAATGTCGACCGAATTAATAAATAAATTCGCATAATTATTTTTTTGCAGCTAAACAACAAATACCAAATATCGCCGCATTCTCTTGATTATGAATTATTGAGCTCCGAACTGAACAGTTTTCTCCGAGGCAATGTATGAGAAGTCGTTTTTCACTCGTGCGTGCAGGTTGGGACTGGGGGCTAAGTTTCTCGCGCACAAAAAGGTGAGAGCAGAGAGCGCGAGGACAGGGCGCATGCAATAATCATCAGCCCATCGTCGCGCGCCTTGTGCTGCTCTTCGCGATTTGTGATGGGGCGCTGACGTGGGAGTGCGCGGTGCGCGGCAGGCGGTGGCTCTGACTGGCGGCGTCGAGAAGCGTCTATCCAATAAGCTCTTCCACACCGCCGCTCGAAGGCACGCCCACGCCATTTTCCGTGCTCAGCCCTGTTTTTACCGTACCAAAATTCAGACGCTGCTTTATTTGTCGGGTGGTGGCTTTTAGACAAGAGGAGCGGCGGGTGGCGGCAGCTGCAGGCGATGGCGAAGACTCTGAGGACTCCGGCGACGAGATGAGCAGAGCGCGGTCGTTTCAGCGAAAACCGGCGACGGCAGCTGGGGGTGGTGCAAAGGGGGGTGCGGTGCTGCGAGGCGTAGACAACGTTGCGGACGCGCCGCCGAAAAAGAAACATAAAAAGAAAAAGAAACGAAATAAGGGCGCGCCGGAGTGAAGCCACCCCCCCCCCCCTCTACCCCCCACCTACCCCTCACGCTCTCTTGTGAAGTCCCACAGAAGCCGAATATC
>JAPMLY010000798.1:0-15163 GCA_026401115.1 Tetraselmis chui
TGTGTGTGTGTGTCTGCGTGTGTCTGTGTGTGTGCATGTGTGTGCGTGTTTGTGTCTGTGCGTGCGTGTGTGTGTGTGTGTGTGTGTGTGTGTGTGTGTGTGTGTGTGTGTGTGTGTGTATGTGTGTGTGTGTGTGTGTGTGTGTGCGTGTGTGTGTGTGCGTGCGTGCGTGTACGTGAGTGAGTGTGTGTGGCCGTGTGTGTGTGTGCGTGCGTGCGTGTGTGTGTGTGTGTGTGTGTGTGTGTGTGTGTGTGTGAGTATGTGTGCGTGTGTAGGTGTGTTTGTTTGTGTGCATGTGTGAGTGAATGTGTGTGTGTTAGTGTCTGTGCGTGTGTGTGTGTGTATTTGCTTGCGCGTGTGAGTGAGCGAGCGTGTGTGTCTGCGTGCGTGTACGTGTGAGTTTGTGCGTGTGTGAGAGTGTATGTGTGTACGTGTGGGTGGACGGGTGTGTGAGAAAGAGAGTATATGTATATGTGTGTGTGTGTGTTTGCGTGGGCGTGTGAGTGAGCGAGCGTGTGTGTGTGTGTGGGGGGGGGGGGGGGGGGGTCCACGTGTGCTTGCGTGTGCGTGTATATGCGCCTGTATGTGTGTGTGTGTGTGTGTGTGTATGTGTGTGTGTGTGTGTGTGTGTGTGTGCGTGTGCTTTTGGGGTGAGGGGAGCTGTGGCAAACCATATCCGCGCCCGCCACATCGTTGACGCTTCCACAGCATGAGATGAGTGCACTGTACGTGACCAAATCTGGCTTGATGCCCCGTCCCTGAGACAAAGCAACCGCACACAGTCGAACATATCTTCAGGACGACTTATCTGGGTCGCTAACACCATTGTCCACCCGCCGCGTCACTTTTCTGCTTGCTGCTGATGTTGTAGTTGTACAAGTTTTTACGGCCATTGCTACCAAAGTTTTATCTTCTTTAACATATTCAATCGTGAACTGAACAAAATGTAGCATAAGATAGCATAAGATTTGAAATACATAAGTGAAAACAATTTAAACAGTTTAAGATTTCTGTGGAAATTCATAATTATTCAAAAAAAAAACAATTCTACGCAATCTTCATTTAATTGATATAATTTCAATTAAGCATGCCTCGTTTTTTAACTATAAAGTGTCAATTCCCTCATTTTGGTTACCTCCATTATCATTCACACTCATTTCAATGCTAACGTAATAACACGTCAAACCCCTTCAACAATTTTCGCTGTTATTTCTTGCGATGCGCAGTTTAAATGCTGTTTATTCTATTTCATAATTAATACTCCGTTTCTTCTAAGCTATCCAACTATGGGGGCAGCACCTTGGTACTATATTCAGTACCAAGATAATTTGCATATGTTGCTGCCCAATTAACAACAGCTCGGCCTCGAAAAAGCCTTAGTACCTTGTCCGTCAAGGCAAAGGTGCCTTGAGACCACATCTCGGTATCCTTAAAAGAGAAGACCCGGGCGTCTCGTCGCTAGTCCGCAGCACTAGTTCAAACAATGGCGGGATCGGCCAATCCCACGGCCAATCGCCACCATATAACTATACGACTTTGCATGCACGTTGTTGCGCCCGTGGCGTCTTCATCAGACACAGCTTTGCGCGAGTAGCGTCGTGTAAATCCCCAGCACCCTATCGAGGGCGCTACTGCTGAGAGGGTGGTCGCAGGACACGCGGGGGGGGGGGGGGGGGGGGGGTGCAAGCCGATTTTAAACGAAGCATCGCCGCGTGATATCATGAGCGTTACTGTGTGAATAGAGTTGGCAAAGCGCAAGGACTCCTGGCATGACTATGTATGTAATGGTGAAGCTTGCGTCAAGTGAGAGCGTAGTTTCGTTCACGCATGGCGCTTCCTCATTGCCGATGCACGCCGGGTTTGTTCCATGACAGCAGATACTTTACACAGGTAATTAAGATTACGTAACACAAAACCTAAAACACCAGCGGTGGACGTCAGACCTTTCGTGTTCCATGCAACCTTTCAACCAAGGAAGTGTGTGATATGCTTGATTAATCTTACTGTCAGCATCGCCCCGGAAGGCGGCGTTAAGCGCAGTAAGAAGGCAGGGGCACACGCACAGGCAGGAGAAAACCCCGTCCAATACCGATGAGAAGATTATGCGGGAGGCACGGAAGATATGCATCTAGCGCCAGAGAGAAGGCTACTCGATTACTTAACTATGTGTCGCTGTCACCTCTATTGTTGTTTGCGATAGAGGTTGCTCTGCTCCAACGGTAAAGGGCAACGTGCCGGAGCTGGTTTGGGGGCGCTTTTGTCTTATTAATTCTCTAAATTTGTCCTGAGAACTTGCAACATCGACGTCGCTGCGGTGTATATATCACCACCAATAAGTGCTTTCAGTGCTACCAGATATGTCGGTCGACCACACGTGCCATCTTCCCAGTACCTGGGTACTCTCGGCGACCGTAGTTGGATAATTATGTATTGTTAACTTCTTTTCATTCTCATATATCCACGGAAGCGTCGATCCTTCAGCACCGCTGAGCATTTTTTTTCGGGTACATGTACTGGAATATATCGTAATTGAATGGGGCTCGACGCAATAGCACTTAAAAATCGATGCATCGCTGATTCAACTCCCAGTATTATGTCAGAACCTATTTCCTTTCCTATCAATACTTCTGTGTGTGCATGTGTGTTTGGGGGAGGGGGGGCTGATTTGCATGTGCGTGTGCGTGTGGATGTTGGTGTGTGTGTGTGTGTGTGTGTGTGTGTGTGTGAGAGAGGTGGGGGGGGAGGGGGATTTGCGTGTGCGTGTGCGGATGGATGTGGGTTGGCGTGTGTGTGAGGGGGGGGGGGGGGGATTTGCATGTGCGTGTGCGTGTGTGGATGGATGTGGGTTGGCGTGTGTGTGAGAGGGGGGGGGGGGGGGGGGGGGCAGTGTGTGTGTATGTGTTCGAAGTGAGGGTACCTCCATGATGCGAAATGCTTCAAAGGCTTGAGGGAGGGCCTTATTGGCAGCGCACGCAGAAATAACGCGGCTGAAGGTCGTGGTGTCGGATGCAACGCCGTGCGCATCCATCATATTCACCACCTGACATAACACATTTGGCAACAGCCGATCAACCTCTTGTGCCAGCGCCAACCCCTGCCGACCTTGCTCTGCCCATTATAAATGTGAAAGGGTGCGCTTCAAGAAGCACGAGGTGGGTTGCTCATACCTCGATTGCGTGCTGGACCTGCCCCGCCTTACCAGCTCCCATAATCAGTCTATGGTACACGTAGGCGTCCTGTAAAACAGACACTTCAGTTGGACCCCGTGTCCCAAAGAAGAAAGAGAAAATGACATCCCCACCCCTCTCGTTTTCAAAAATAGCAACTCTCCCTCCCGCAACAGCACAAACACACACAAACACTCACACACAGACACACACAGACACAGACACAGACACGCACTCATTGGAACAAATATTCCTTCTGTCTCAACCTCGCCATGCCAAACGATCTGTGCGTTGCTATCCCACACACACACACACAGGAACGCACGACAGATATCCCAGTATAATTCCATCAATGTAGCTACACAAACACAAACTCGTTCAAATACACACTCGCACACAGCGTGAAGTAGTTGCGTTCGCGCGTGCTCACACACACACACACATGCACGCGTTGAAATTCATGAATGGAAACTTGGTCATTACGTCGATTCACACTAACAGTCCCAGTCACTTACACACATACACACTACCCCACGCAGACATTCACCCACACCGTGCCACCCTACATTAAGAAAACAGAAACAAACTAATATTGACACGCACGTAGACACATTTAGATAGGAAGGCAGCTTGTCGAACACTGACACCGACAGACGCAAATTCAAGTAACAAAGACCGCCACGAGCAAACACATAACACATACGCACACGAACGCACGAGCGCACGCATGCTCACACACGCACACAAAAACACACACACAAAAACACACGCACACACACACACACACACACACACACACACACACACACACATACACACACGCGCGCGCGCACACAAAAAAACGCGCACTAACAGACACACGCAATCACACCCCCTCTCACATACATCAACACACAACACACAAATGATGACCAGAAACACAATATATTCTTCCTGAGCAAAGCGTAGTGGGTGTTACTTCCGCTCACTTTGTAGTCCTCGTGTGCCCGTTGCATGTTCCGCAGCTCCCGCATCGCCATCTCCCACTTCCCCGCCCCCGACAGGCACAGCAGCAGGTCGCCATAGGTATACACAGACAGCTCCATCCCGTCCCCCCGCATCCACTTGACCACCTCAACGCACCTCCGCCACTGTCCGTCCTTGGCCAGCACCGCCACAAGTCGCGCATAGATGGCCTCGCCCACCTTGATCCCGTCCTCCTTCATCCACATATGTACTCGCACACACCCCTCCACATCCTCAGCGTCCTGACACATTATTAGAAGCTTCGCGTAGCACAGGTACGCTGCCTGCTCCCGTGGCGCCCCCTCCCCGTCCTCCTCTCCCAACTGCAGCCCTCCAGCTTTCCGAACAGCCTCAAATATATGCAACGCGCGCCGCTGATTCCCAGACTGCTGACAAAATTCGAGCACCCTCTTCAAAATCCTCGGCTCAATGCCAATGCCCGACTCCGGCATGCTCAGCATCACCTACCAGTGCAGTCGTCACACGAGTTATGGCCGTGACAAAAGGTACGCAACGCCATGTAAAGTGACAAGAGCAGATTGATATTGAGGTGGGGGTAGGGCGCCCACCTTTGTCGCTGTCCTGAGGTCACCAACCTTGAGCAGGCCGGCGATAAAGACACTGAAGACATGCGCATCCACACAACTTGCAGGTGATGCCTTCATCCACTCCAAAATCTCGGCTGCTGTTCCCCACTCCTTCGCTACCTGCATCGCCGGCACACAATAGTCCTTAGTCCGATGCTATACCTCCCCCCAAACACACACACACATACACGCACAAACCCCCGCAAGCTAACAAACACACACACACACACACACACACACACACACACACACACACACGCACAATAATGAATGGCGGTGGTAGTGGACTGCACCGTCGCAGCAGACATGAGATATCTGTAAGTGCAGATCGTCCCAAACTCCCCTCCTGCTTTCATGTCCTGGAATGTCTGAGTATGGGGCGCAACACAAGGTCAGTTATAGGAATGCGGCTCATGAATGAGTTCAGGCTTGAACGCATGTACTCTTAAACATACAAACCGTAAACGCATAACTCTCTCACACACACACACTCACGCACACACACACACACACACACACACACACACGCACGCACGCACGCACACACGTACACAACCAATCACGCATACACTCACTCACACTCACGCACGGACAGAAACACACATAAATACACGCACATACACTAATTCTCTCCCACACACGCACACATACACACACACTTAAAGAAACACACACACACACACACACACACACACACACACACACAAACATAGACACACACACACACACATCGCGACATACACGCACGACCACAGAGAATGAGTTGCCTTTGGCCTTGCCTCACCTGCAGCGCTGCTTCTAGGTTTCCGCTGTTCACATGCACGAGGAGCAGCGCGTTGTAGATGTTAGTATCGGGCTTGATGCGCTTCTTCTGCATATCGGCAAACAGCTGACACGCGCTTTTCACGTCCGCTGCCTGCCAGTACACCTCGTGAGAATGAGAACACCCTCCCTTCATACTCCATCAGTTGACAGCTAGTTCTAATGACCGGGAAAAAACCAGCAAATTCATTGTGACCTAAAAGTGCTCATTTTTTTCCAAACATCACAATTGTTGCAAGTTTCAGTTCACCAGCTTCAGTGTTTTGAGAAACACTACGGATGGTGATAAGACTTAGATCTGTTATGCTCATTTTGTAAGGAATATCGTTGAACGCAAAATCATTGAAAAAAAGGGGAAATAGACGACCCTTTAAATGGATCAGCGAAATGATCAGAAATGCCTGCTGTCCTGTGTCCGAGAAAGGATTAAGAGGGAGAGGGAGGGGAGTTCACCCTCGCACATGCGCCGATGGCTGCATTGTAGTGAGCCCGTGTCGCCACACACCCGGGCGTCTTCATCGAGTTCATGACCTTCAACGCCACTCGCTGATCAGCGCGGCTCTCGGCAGTGCGCAGCAGCACCAGCATTACATCCGCGTTCCTGGTAGGATAGCTCAGCCCTGCCGGGGGATCAGAGCAGAATAGGATCAGGGGGAAACGAAGTCGTCTCAAAAGACAATCCCAGAGTAGACACCAACCAATCATGTAGTGCAAGAATCGGGCTGTCTGCGCACCGCTGCCGTCCAGAGCGCCCCAAACAGCAAACGCCACCTCAGCGCCCCCTCTCTGCCCCAGAACCTGAAGCAGCTGCTTTAGCCCCTCCAGGTTGAGCTCCTGCGTGCAAGTGAAAGGGTTGTCATCCTCTTCACCCCTCATCTATCCCTTTTCCCTCTTGACTGCGATTTCAAGGAGGGAGGGGGGGAGGGGGGTGAGGGGATAAAAATAAAAATGATAGGGAGGAAATAATAAAAGGGAGGTTGATAAATGTTAATGGGGTAGGAGGTAAAGGATATAGCTGGGGAGCGGTGGGGAAATAGGTGATACATAAAAAAGATAAAAGATAAATAGGGAGGCGGTTTAGCTATGGGAATCTACACCTTCACTGTTCTCCCTCTACTTTCCTGTCTCTTCCCCCTTTTCCCCTTCCTTTCTATTCATTCTATCCCATACCCTCTATCCTCTTTTCTTTCAAAGAGAAGGCTTATCCAGCATCTCACCGCGGGACGGGCCATTCCCTCTGGGACAACCAGGAAGGGTGAGGCTGGGGCGGGGATGATGTGCAGCAGGTCCGCAATGAGCTCCCCCGACAGCGCCTCCTCATCCCCCTCCTCTTCCTGCTCCAGCAGCCGATCCATCACCGCATCCGCAACCATCTGTACCCCCTGCCCACCAGCAGTACCGCCATCACCACCGCTCTTCCTGCAACGCACATGCACGTAGCCCTCAGTTGTCTGCTGCCTCGTCATTTGAAGCAAAATCCAAAACAATGATGAATGAGTGAGTGAATCACAAGACACAATGCTCACTCGCCTTTCCTTCTTAGACACCAGCTTTCCTGTTTTCCTACGCTCCAGTCCCTTGCTATTCCTCCCCCACCTCGCTGCCTGACCCTCTGACCCGCCAGACTTTCCCACACGCTGACCTGGTCCGAATATACTGTAATCAAGGCACGTATCTCGTCAGCCACCGCAGCGTTTCCCTTGATCGTCCCACTTTCCCCTAACGCAGCGAGCAGGGACCGACAGGACTGACGAGTTCCGTCCGGAGCGTACCTGCCAGGTTTAGAGGCGGTGGGAAGGGTGTCTGCGTCGAGGCTGTTTCCGTCCTGTAGGCCACTCCTCGCGGGGCTGAGACTCGCGCGGTGAGCAACGTACCCGTACCGCCGTCCACACTGTGACTGTAGTTTGTTTGCCGACAGCGCTGCCGCCGGCTCCCCGGCTCGCTGCTCCCATTTCCCGCTCCCTAGCCCGCTAAGCTGTAGCACTGTGGCAAGGTGTGACGTGTTCTCAACGTCAGTATGTGACAAGATACTAGCGAGTAGGGCACACCGTTCCATAGTTCGACATGGGACTATATAATATGTATGTATCGACCCTTCCTCCGCAATCAACAATATCGCTTCTTAGCGACATTGTAGACTGGCGACATAATCGTCTGGTAGCGCAAGAATTGTTACTACTCCTGCGGGGTTACCTCGTATACCGGGCTGAGGTCCATGCATGGTGAGGTTCGGAGCCGACGCAAAGGGCAAGTGCTATTTGATCGCTGCGCATACCGGCCGGGGCGCGTCTGGTTGGGTGATCCACTTTTGCGCTGTGCGCGTTTGTGGAGAATATAATAATAATATGGCGATGCACCGACGCTGCCAGGCAGTAGTCGTCATGTCTTTATATCCTCTTTTACCCGGATGCCTGTAAGTAAGTAAGTAAGTGTATACTGTAAGTCCTTACAGTATATACCAAACTTGTGATGCGGAACAAAGTTCCGTTCCGGTCTCTTCCGACGGAACACCGGAATTCCGCGCATACTTCCGTTCCGCCGGAATACCTATCGGAAAGGGCCGGAAGTCCCCTCCCCGGAAGTCTCATGTTTCGCGGATGATGGCTAAGTTCATCTAAGAACCGGCCTTAAACTGTATTTTAATTCCCTCGTATATAATCCAAATCAATTTCTTACAAGAAAAGCAGTGGAGGCCACCAAGCAAAAAGAAGAAAAGAGGAAAAAACCTAAGCCCGAGGAACAAGAAGGCATGCCACAGCATCAGCACTGCCCTCCTGCAAAGCGTCGCGGAGATAGGAACCCAGAGTGCCATGAAGAGCCATTCCCTCGTATTTCTTCAGGCAGTGATTCATTTTACTCCGAAAAGGCAAAATCGGTCGAAAAATTCATCATTACGCATTTTCTCTGGAATTTAACAAGGTACGAGCAAGTACTACATAATATACTGCATGTAAATTCTATGATGCT
Organism: Tetraselmis chui; assembly: GCA_026401115.1. Taxonomy (NCBI): domain Eukaryota; kingdom Viridiplantae; phylum Chlorophyta; class Chlorodendrophyceae; order Chlorodendrales; family Chlorodendraceae; genus Tetraselmis; species Tetraselmis chui. The sequence goes on from JAPMLY010000798.1 coordinate 8,549, forward strand.
TATGTACTAATACTTGAATTTTAAAAAACATAAAAGTACTGTCATACAAGTACGGATAATACTTTCATTCGCTCGTAAATTTTTTTGAACCCAGATTCGTCGGACACTTGAACACGATACGCCGATACTCCTCAATTAAAAGAATTCAACTAGCAGGTACACGGAAAGAATGCATAGACAATAACCTCTAACACAATGCAACTCCTCCGCGACAAATTCACCCCTCTCAACAATGCTCTACGCAGCCACAGGCCAGGTTCTAAGATTGACACCCTTCCCGTCGTCATGAGTCGCATAGGCACCTCCCACACGTCCACCATCGCGAGCCTCACCCCCCTCATACCTCCCACATGCCCTCCCGATAATCTAAACTCTGAAACACGCCTCTGCACCACACACATAATTCCACGACTCCACTTGCACACCGTTCAATGGCTCCGCCACCTCCTCCTCATTTACCGCCTCAAATCCCGCACGACCTCTAACCGTTCCTCATCCCTTGCCTCCATAACCGCACTTAACTCTACTGACCTACCGCCGCCGCCGCGAGTGACAAAGTCCAAGGTGAGGCGGGGGGGGGAGGGGGGGGGGGGGGGGGGGGGGGGACACCCCCAGCTCAATTTGGAGAGGTGAGATTAGGAGGGTCACGGTCTCGCCCCGGCTTATAAATTCTCTAGACGGCGGAGTTACACTCCTCCACAAAAGTTTGGAAAATATTTCTCACCTTCGCAAGCATAAAATGTAACCATGCGTCGAATTTATCAATAAATCTCCTGAAATCCTAGGCAATGCTTTTGGCGCCCAAGATGCAATGCGCCGACAGCTACGGGGGGCTAATTCGAGCATTGCCGGGCTTGTGTACTTGGGGCTATCGCGCCCGCACCCGTGCGGCACGCTCTTTCAAACACTCGCCGCATTGGTTACACGAAAATAGTAGCGGGCGCACAACGCCGCAACATGAATGCTCATGCGACGGTCGCGCAAATATAATGCATAAGTGACGGAGGGAGAAGGTGTTGGGCATGCCGCTGTGGGGGAAACGCACGAAATTGCGTATGTAGACTTACCACCGATATGCGCACAACCCAAGGGCAAGCCGCTTTCGGCCACAATGTTCAAGCGATCATAACTTACTCATATATGGTCGAACTTTTTCCAAACAGGTACCGTTGAACGCGTAGATTCACTGCGCGTCGAGCGCACCTACTATGGAGTTCAAACACCCACAAACAAAATTTTAGTGAATTGTTTTATTTACGAGTTATTCCGGCAAAGCTGAGCCGCAATGCCAAGCAACACCCATCGAGTTCGGATCACCTCATGAGGCAATTTGTGCGGGGTTTGTCGACATATGTTTACCAATTCTTCATTTCTCCTGATTTACGAGCTTAATTCCCGACGCGTGCCACGCGTGGGGCGGGTGTGGTCGGCACAAGCACATACCCAAGCATTCCTAACACAACCATCAACGTGATGCGTCCCTAACGGCCAAGTTGGACCCCGCCCCTCCCACAAGCCAATCGCCCTCGCATGTTTACAACGTGCAGTGTTTATCCAAACCTGCGCCATGTGCGTTTTTGCTCGCTTGCTTTCCAAAAGCATCACCCGTGCATGCGGCGTGGACTTCCGTGCTCTATTCACACACCCGCAAACCAAACCTCGCGCATTGAACACGGCACCCACGCCTTCAAACCCCCCACAAAAAGTTCTCCAAAATACGGGAATGTGGAACGCGGAGTAATATGCACCTTTGCATGAGTGCTTGAGCAGTAATGCCCAAGCGTGGCGCACGTGTGGAGTTGAGACAATTTCCTGGAAATTTATGGGCTTAATTCGACAAACTCCACCGACAACACCCGCTTTAAGCTGAGGTGTAACCACCCCGGATGACGGCTTACTGCTTGCTTCTCGGCTCTCCTACAATTGCGCGGTACTCGGGTATCGTCGTGCTTGACGTGGTGCGAGGGGAGCGTGTTCTTGACTAGCTTATGCTTAACATAATGCATGTCCTGACTTTTGTGGAGGAGTGTAAACGGGCCTACAGACAGCAGCCGGTTTCACCATGTACATGATATCAACAATTCCAATTTTGATAAAGGAGTCACCCTCGCCAACCTGATTACTGCTTACGAGTCCGAGTCGCTAGGTCCTTTGTACGGTCTCATCCGACAAGAACTACTGAATGTTGCCACTTCTACTTTACCGTGGGCGGTCCAATTGCGCAATTCGTACGACTCTATCTCCACTATGGGCGGGTTTTCGGAATCGGAGCTTGTGGTTTTGACTAACACACTGAACCAAAACCTTTCTGATTATGCCGGGCCCGATGTCGAGTTGGTGGTATCTACGGTCAACAATGCGGTGGCACCCGCTACCCAAGTGACTAGCCTACAACTTCCGACTCCCGATGCTCTTACTCGCTTGGGAGATTCTGGGGGCCACATCCAACGGGGCATTTCGCGCATTCTTCGTGCCCGGGCCTACCTTGACCTCTTGGCGTTTTGCAGACCTTCCCCACCGGACTATATGAGGGTGACTTCGGGTACGGGTCGCGGGGCTTTGGCTCTCTTTTTCGCTTCACATGAGTCCAGTTTCAAGGTGCCATCCGATTGCTATATGATGGCAGCCCACCGGGTGCTTGGCTTGACTGCGGAGCGCGCCGCTCATGTTCGAAAATGCCCTCGGTGCAATGAGGCCCCTTCAGAATCTCGCGGGTATGGATCTTCGTCGACGGTATCGGGCATCTTTATGTCGGGTGAGCGCTCAACAGCCGCTATGCTCATGGACCATATCCCCCGGTGCCCGTGCTCTTGGTACATCATTCAACTCCATGACCGCATTGTCCACGTGCTTGAAGAGTTCATGCTTGAAGCGGGGGCTACTAAGGGCCGGGACTTGCGGTTGGAGGTCCGCCGTATTCGGTCGGGAGCTTCACGTGATCGTCCTGGGGATGTGGTTTGGTTGGACTTCATGGCTCCGCACCGCCATCTTGTTGTTGATGTGACGGTTACAAGTGCTCGCACGAACACCAACGTTCCTCGTATAGGTGCTCGCCTTCCACTCCCTGGCAGCCTTGCATTGGGAGCTCAGCAAGGCAAACTTGATGCGGACCTCCGCACTTCCGCTTTGCTTGGCACGCCTTCGGTTCAGTCGGTCCATGACTACTACCCCTTCGCCATGGAGGATGGGGGCCGGTTGGCGCCGATGGCGGCTGAGTTGGTCGATCGCTTGGCTATTTTGGTGGCTGTACGTCGCTTCCCTGGCATGGGGGCCGCTGACTCTCGTTCCTTGCGCTCTGACAGTTATGTCCGTATGCAGCATTTTGTTCGTCGATCTACTTCTCTTCCGTTTCGGCGTTTTTTGGGGGATGTGCGACGAGAATTCATGCAACGTCTTTCTGCTGCTCTTCATGGCACTCTGGGTTCTTATCTCCGCGACGCTTTTCAGGAAGGCAGTGCTGATGCTGTGGCATGCCTTCCTGTTCCTCGGGCTTAGGTTTTTTCTTCCTTTCTTTCTTTTTCTTGCTTGGTGGCCTCCACTGCTTTTTCTTGTAAGAAATTTTTGATTTATAAGTCATTAATAATGATTAATCATCGATTAATATGCTTTAATGCATATTTTAAGCAGGGTATTGCCAATAATTGCTTCGAAATTCCCAAATAACCACCGCCATTTCTACGCTCTGCGACCTCGACGTACATTCCAATAAGCCGCGGACGCGCCAATGATAGTAGTAACCTATGACAGCACACTCATTCGCAGCAGCACACGCCAGGCCCCACTCCAGGAAAATAGTACTTTACAATATTCTACTTTGTGTGGGTGAAACCCTACTGTAGTGGTCGTATTCAATGTACTTACGGTCAGAAGTGTCGCGATTTGCCGGCTATTATTTTTCCATATTGGTGTAGGTGTCATCATTATTGTCCAAGCCGCTGCTGCTCCGAAGGTGCCGCGACCGCGGACGGCATACTCATCGAGTCCGAAACACGGAGGCTTATAAGCCGAGGCATAAGCAACAGTCAGCGCAGCACCTTCGACCACCCATAACGATCAAGTAACAGCTTGTCATCGGAGAACACAATACGCGATCAGCGTACCGAGCCATGGCTTCCCAAATTTTCTTTCTCGCGACCTATTTGCTACTGGCGTCCACGCCCCCCCTTATTTCCGAAGCTCGGCTGCTTTCCGAAACAAGCAATACCACCAGCCAACAGCCGCACTCACCTCTTGACAGACTCAGACCATACCAGCTCACTTCTTCGTCTGGATGTGGAGTGGAGAACCTACTTGCCAGCTACTCCCAGGTCGAAGCTGCTGGAGGATGCGCTCTACTGTGTGATGCCTACAAAGTCGCTTCCTTAACGGGTTCGGCCCCAGCTGTGACCCCCCACCGCTGCAACGCGTATGTTCAGACCGCGGACGGCTCCTGCCTGCTCTACTCCGACTGCGACAAAATCGTCGCAAACGATGCCAACAGCACAGTAGGTATCGCATATATCATCGATGAAGTAATATACAACGAGGGAGTAAGTCTTGGTCACTCAGGCGACGTAATCTACGCCCGCTTCGACGCCGCTTCTTGCGAGGGAGAGTCCGACCTGGGCACCTTCCCCACGGACGAGGTCGACTGCCAGGGAATCTGCAACATCGTCCCTGGTTGCAACACGTACGTTGATTCCCCCGAGACGTGCAAGCTATTTTCATCCTGCAGCCTCATCGACGATGGTATCGGGAGCGTTACAGGCGTAAATATCTACAGCAACGCAGGCTCGTCAGCGAGTGCTGGTCGCAACTTCGATGATCAGAATAACGCCGAGCCGATGAATAAGCCTGCTGCGTTCACTTATCTTCACAAATTCCATTGCTCCGAGGATAACATCGGCCAGACGATGATTCCAGGTTGCGACGATGCCGCTGACCTGTGCACGTCCAAGTGTGCTGAGCTGTGCAGCGAGGCCAGCGGCTGTTTCGCATTCATGCTGAAGTACACCGGCAAATGCAAATTTTATGGCAGCTGCTCTCTCAAGGCCGTCTCGACGCCCGACTACGTGGGCGTAATGCACCAGTCTTAAAAAAAAGAAACACCAGGACGAGCATCGAAAATTCATCGCATCACCACGACATAGGTAGCGACGTGCTGTGCTCATATTCCATAGCGGCCGAGCCCAGGAGTAGGGGGCTTGGGGCGCAGCTCGGAGAGAAGGCTCGGAACACGCCAACACAGTAGAGGCGGAGAGCGTCAGCAAATTTGGAGGAGCTCATGGTCGATATATGCGGAGAGATTCATAAATATTCGTACATATTGTTGCGTGCATATTCGAAAATATCGATTGTAAATATAACTGTACAGAAGGCTTCATCATTTCCCATTGCGCTTGCACACCGCCGGGTGTTTTAGTCCGCGTGCTTAATAGTATGAAGTGATGCACCGCCAAAGGAAAGATGAACATCATATGCGAAATGAATTGTGGTGAACTGACGACTGCTTGCCCTTTTCAGACGTAAATATCAGCAAAGAAAAATTATTTGACATTATCACATAATTGGTTGCGACCTTCCGGAACGAAGCCCGCCCGTCCCCAACGCAATGAACGAGCCTATGTCCTACCGGTAGCACTGCCATGTGGAATTGGTTTCCTTCGCTGCGGCCTTTAATAGTATGCCGAAATTATCGGAAAGAAATATTCGCGTGTGGGGGCAGAGAGAAGGCATACATCGCCGACGAGGTGCATAAGAAACTCTGGCATCACGGTAGTGAGCAGAGGAGTGAATACTGGCATATAGTAATCCTCTTTTCCAACAGAAACGCAACGACAGCCGTTCAGGGTTCCAGGTAGTCCATGGGATGACGCGCACAGCGACGCTTCTCGCCACGTTCTCGCGACATTATTTTGCTGGACACCTCTGTCTAAACACGTGGGCTATTAGTTTTGCTGCTCCGACGAACAATTCAGCGCGGATACCAACGACGGCACTCGCCTCCTCCACATCACATCACGGCCACCGTTTCCGATCAAGCTTGCGTTGACTGCGCACATCGCAAACTAGCCGAAGGTGCGGCAGAGGAGCCTGACTGGCGATCAGGCGCCAAACATGGTGCGGAGGTCCTCCAGCCGCTCCTGCCGCGTTTCCTCGGGGGACCTCCGATTAAGCAGCGCTCGGCTGGTGGCCGCCTTTCGCTCCTACGTCAGACCCCAAGCAGGGCAATCGTCGCTACTGCAATCGAACTAACGACCTCACCGAAACCAACTTCATTCCATTCAGGACACTCGATCCGGTTTGGGGGTGCGTGGGCCTTCCGCCCACCTGGATCTCCAGAATGCGACCCTCGATGGTGTCGCGACACATGTAACGCACAACCTTCACCGGGCGAGTCTGTCCGATGCGGTGCACCCTATCGATGGCCTGCTCCTCCGCGCCCACATTCCACCTGCAGTGATGGCACACCAGCTCGATATAAAACGTTGTAGCAGGTAGTGTCACACACAGTTTTCGGAGGCGAGTGTCACGTGTCATGGGTAAGACTAATCGTATGACGAGGAATGTGCGGCAATGAATGGACTGATGCATAAATCTGATGAGTTGCATGGGAAGCTCTAATTGCAAAGAAAA